>CAUYRT010060941.1:0-15847 GCA_963574885.1 Lepilemur ruficaudatus
TACACTTAAAATGAAGTGTTGGTTGTACGTAGATACAGTTGGAGCACTATGTATGTACTCTCTGGACTACTTTGACAGAGTAGGTTTTTGAATGTAACAAGATAAGTCAACTTGAGTGGTAATATATTTTGGGAAATCAGCTTTTCCAAGTGGAATGCTAATTGTGACTGTAAACATTGTACTGTAAATGCTTTGTAGTTTTCCCCCAATAAAAAAAAAAAAAAATATGGGACTAGGACTTGAAAAATCACATAACACATTTGACCACTCAATGATTAAAGAAAAACCGTGAGCCAGATGCAGTGGTGCATGCCTGTACTCCCAGCTATTCAAGAGGCTGAGGGAGGAGGATTGCTTGAGCCCACGAATTGAAGACAAGCTTTGGCAGCATCTCTACAAAATAGACCCCATTTCTTAAAAAAAGAAGAAGAATACCAAGTAGAAGTTATATTCTTATTAATTGTAAAAAGTTTACAAGTCATTTATACTAGTGGCACAATTCTAGAAATAATTATCAGAACTAGTCCCTTTATATCATATTTTCTCTATTCCTCAAAACAATCCTATTAAATAAGGCATTATTAGACCCAGTGTACATAAAGATGAAGACAATGAAACTGAGAATAACCTGAAAATGTCTCTATAGTTTCCAAACTGGCATTCCTTCCTTTTACCACAATGTTAAATAAACGTATAGCCTTCACAGCAACAAAATCCAGCCTCTGTCAATAACGTATGTTTCTCTGAAAAGCAAACAATATTATCTGGCATATTGTTTAATAAATTATACCTCTTAGAGGTGGACCCATAACAGGTTTCTGTTTATTGCTGTTAAGAAGTACATTTAATGCTGCTTCTAAGTTGTTGCCATTATCCATTAGAGCTTGCCTCGATGCTTCCTTACTGAAGCCCATTTCTGTTATGTGCTTCAGAGCCTTCTCATCAACCTGTAAAGGAATAGAGAGAAAACCTATGCTGATAGCCCATAAATAAAGCAAGGTATAAGTTTTTACCTTTTCATTGTCTTTCAACTAAAAATTACATCTCATACTCATAGAAAGAAAATATCATACTAATACAACAATCACTTGCTGTTTTTTTCACACCAATAGTCAAGGAAGAATCTGATTGGTATGTGGGGTTGTACACCTTGAATACTCTCTGACTTCACAAGTATCATGGCAAATGCAAAACAAAAAAGAAAATTTTATATGTACATCTAAGAGTTAACATGGATAGATGCTTTCAATTAGCCTATGCATGGCAAGCAAGTTGCAGACACCCATTCTGATGTCCATGCAGACACTGATAAATGCACAGTATTTTTTTCCAAACCCTGTGTCACAGAATCCTTCTAAACATCGTAGCTACTACCAACAGATCAGATTTGGGAGAAAATCTATGTACTATCTTTGCTATAGATATGCTAAAGTAAATAAAAAATTGCTGGACATCAAAACTATTATTTACCTTTCTTATTCAAAAACTAATCAGAACATAAAAAATAATCAAACCTTCCCCCAACCTTTCCCTTTCCAAATTGTCTTCCAAATAAATATGTAATTAAGAATATTGTCCCATATGTAGAACTTGATCAAAAAATACTTTAAATGACCCATTAATATGCAACCTGCTTCTTGGTATAACATATTCTGCCTTTCCCATTGACCTGATTTGCAATTAACCAAACATCCTATCACAGGTATTGGCAAGGCCAAGCTATCTCTGATGGTTCTAGGGGAGAATCCTTCCTTGACTCTTCTAGCTTCTCTTTTTTGCTGGCAATCCTTGTATGTAGATGCATCACTCCAGTCACATGACCATCTTCTCCCTGGGTGTCTTCAAGTCATCTTACCTCTGGATATGTGTCCGTCTTTGTGTCCAAATTACCCCTTTTAATAAGGAGACCAGTCATATTGGATTAGGGCCCATCCTTATGACCTCAAAAAGATTTGTTCAAGTCCTAACCCCTAGTACCTCAGAATGTGGCCTTATTTGGAAATAGTGTCCACAAAGGTAGTCAAATTAAAAAGAGGTCATATTTTTGTCAGACATAGAATTCTTGGTTGAGTTTTATTTCCTTCAGTACTTTGAATATATCAAAGGCCTATGGAGGCCTTCTGACCTCCATAGTTTCATATAAGAAATTGGCTGTTAATCTTGTTGAAGATCTCTTGTACTTGATGAGCCACTTCTCTCGATGCTTTCAAGATTTCTCTTGAAACAACTTGCTTATAAAATGTGTCTTGATCTGAATCTTGAGTTTATCCTACTTGGAATTCACTAAGTTTCTTGGGTTTGCAGATTCATGTCTTTCATCAAAGTTGGGAATTTGGGACCATTATTTTTTCAAATATTTTTTCTGCCCCTTTCTCTTTCTCTTTTCCACTGGGAATCCAATAATACATATATATTGGTACTTTTGATAGTATCACATAGGTCCCTCAACCTCTGTTCATTTTTCTTCATTCTTTTCCCTGATTACCATTCAGATTGGGTAATTTCAATTCCCCTGTCTTCAAGTTTGCTGATTCTTTCTTCTGTCAGATTAGAAGTCTAATCTGCTGTTGAACCCATCTAGTGAAATTTTTAATTTCCCCCATTGTGCCTTTTAGCTCCAGAATATCTATTTAGTTTCTTTTTATAATTTCTCTTTATTGATATTTCCTACTGTTCATACAGTGTTCTCCTGGTTTCTTTTAGTTCTTTGTCAATGGTTTTCTTCAGACCTTTGAGCATATTCAAGACAGTTAATTTAAAGTCTCTGTCTAGGAAGTCCCATGGCTGGGCTTCTTCACAGATGATTTCTATAGATTTCTTTGTTTCCTGTGAATGGCACAAACTTTCTTGTTTCTTTGTACGCTTTTCAATTTTTTGTTGAGAACCGGACATTCTGAATACTGTAATTTGGTAACTGGAAATCAGATTCTTCCTCTTCCCTAAGTATTGCTGTTGTTGCTTGACAAAGTTTATAGTCATCAATATGTCTAATGACTTTTCTAAACTTTTTTTTTTTTCAAAAAATACATTCTTTGTGATGTGTGACCACCGAAGTCTTTGTTCAGTCATCTCTGTTGTCAGCCATTGACCTGTGTCTTTCTTCATCATTCATTACCGTCAATGCTACAAGTATTTGACTAGGCCTGAGAGTTCTAAAATAGTTGCTTCAGACAATGCTTGCCAGCTCAATAGTTGCTTTGGTGGAGGGGCTGATTCCTGGAGCTTTCTACTCCACTATCTTTGTGATGTCATTCCTTTCATATGTTTGTAATCCTCACAACACCCTCGATCTGCTAATCTTCTCTGGTATTCTTTGTCAAAACATCCCCTGAGAAGTGTTCTCAATTTACGAACTTCTTGAGTTAGGGACCATGCCTTTTTCAGCTCACTGTATCCACTTTCCATTACTATTTAAACCCACCTTTCTTCGAACTCCTGACCTTGAGCGATCCGCCTGCCTTGGCCTCCCAGAGTGCCGGCGTGAGCCACTGAGCCCGGCCTAAACCCACCTTTTTTAATTAAAGAAAAAAAAATGAGATGACCTCTTCAAAGAAGAGATAGCCTGGCCTAGGTTATAAACCCATTCCCCTTTACCAGTGATTGATGTAGAAGTAGGCATGTGGGCTAGTTCTAGTCAATGAGACAGAAAAGAAAATTTGCTAGAGATTTCAGAAAAATTTTTCTGTGATAAAATATACCTACACCCAGAAAAATTCCCCCCATTCTTTCCTGCCTTGAACTTTTTCTGTGAAAATTTAGCTCGTGGAGAATCCTGTAATCCTGAAGAGAAAGCCAAGAAATCATAGAGATATCCAAAAAAATCTCTAACATTGTTACACTGCTGAATTTTTCAACCTTTGTAACCATCTTCTTCTGTACTTCTTTTTATATGAGATAATAAACCCTCACAGTTTAACCTAGTCTTAAGTATTCTATACCCTACAGACAAAATCAACCAAAGTTATTCAACCTCTAAAGGCAGAGGAAAATGAATTTTTGCCAATTCCCTCAGATCTGAGGACTCTGCAGCATACCAGAAATAACTTTGACTCCTCTCATTTATCTTAAAAATTCTGGCTGGATATGGTGGCTCATGCCTGTAATCCTAGCACTCTGGGAGGTCAAGGCAGGAGGATTGCTTTAGCCCAGGAGCTGGGGTTGCTGTGAGCTAGACTGACATCACAGCACCCTAGCCCAAGTGACAGAGCAAGACTCTGTCAAAAAAAAAAAAAAAAAAAAATATTCAGGTACATTTTGCAATTGAGTACACAATATACATGTGCTTGTTTCAATACATTCCTCCAAAAGAGCAATAGAAAACAAAACAAAATCACTTTCAAGAAAATTTGAGATAAGATGTGGGGAAAGGGGAGAAAGGCAGAAAATTGTATGTTTTTGATGCATCATCTTTTGATGGCTTTTTATTAATCCATGCCAAAGACATTACTCAGACATTAGTATTTTAAGTGAAATAGAAGTTTTAAGTAAATTATTTTTCGAACAATCCAAATTTTTCATGAGTTAATTGTAATTTTTAACAAAAGGCACCTTAGAGTTGTACCATCTATCCATAATACACTGAACAAAGCCAGTGGTGGTTGTGAGAAAAAAATAAAAGGATCACTGAGACTATTAAAGGAAGAACACTTTAACTTTGTGGTTGATTCTTTAGCCTTACCAGTTCTCTATAAACACCTTCATGTTTTCCCTCTGATTTGGTTGACTTTTCTTTTGGTAAAACTTCCCTATTTCGATTACCAGCAGCACTCATATTGAGATTACTCCTAGCACCACCACCACCTCCTCCAAATGTCTTGGTCTTTAAATAAGAGAAACATAAAAGAGATGTAAGTAAACAGAATTCAAAAATAGCCCTAACAACTAAGTTATGACTAAACACACCTAGCAAAACTGAATTGTAAGTTTCTTAATTATGTTTTACATGAAAAAATGAAATGTGAACTTATAAACAGCACAAATATCTACTGGCCAAAATCTCTTCTTTTCACAAGTCCAGGCCAAGCAATAAAAAACATTACGATTATAACCTTTAAGTCTCTCCAACACAAGGCATCAAAATAAACTTAAAATATAAAATATATAAAATATACAAAAATATAGAAAAAAATAAAATAATGCAAGCATTATGGAGATTAGTTGCCAAAATGACTCTAGGTTAAAATACTTGACTGGTGTCTTGAGTCCTGGGTTCTAAATCCAGCTACCAGACAAAGTTATCCTTAGCAAGGTACTAAACCTAAGAATCAGTTAAATTTTATGTCCATGGTCCAGTAATATCCCATAATCTTAAAAAGTACACAAAAAATACAAATTTAAACAGATTAAAACTCTCATTACTAACATTTATATTAATCACTTATTATTATGTCATTTCTTACCAATTACATATAAAAGCTTTAAGTCCACATTTCTTATTTTGTCTGTCTTATTTAACTAAGTATATAATTAAATTTGAAAATTTGATTTGATCTCATTATTTTTTCAAAACTATTGTGAAAATACTAGAACATAAAAAAATGTTGGTTTGGAAAGATACAAATCCTTGACTAAAAACATCCCACCATTGTTACTTATACAATATCAAATTAAACATCTGGTTATATAATATTTTATAGTTCTAATAGATCTAACACAAGAGGTAAAACCTGATTTTTTATAAGAGATAATGACCAGTATTTTAAAATGCATTTTAAAATGATTACAGTAAAAAAAAAAATCACTGAGAAATTATTTTAAATCAGATGAAAATATAAAGTAGAACCTGAAAAACAGAAAAATGATGTTAGAAGAGCATTAATGGATAACACATTCAGTATCTTTATTAGGCAGCTCATACACCACAATATTTAAATTTAATTCAAATCAAAATTAAAACCACATCTTCAAAGGCCAAAGACTCATTACTGGATTCACTCAATTTTTGGTTTATGGAATCCCAGCAAAAAATATATTTGAAATGTCCTCATAGTCATTATTTGCATAACAATAAAAATGTAATTATTTTAACACGATACAAAATTTCTTAGACTGGGAGGCAATGTAGCATAGTTAAAAACACAGGCTTTGGAGCTAGACAACACTGGGACTAATCTTGGCTTAGCCATTTACTAGCTCCCAACCTCAGGCAAGTCACTTAATTTCAACATTCCACTGAGTCTTCATCCTTAAAACAAGGATGAGAAAAATCTACCTCACTGGGATATTGTGAGGATTAAATGACATCATTGGTATGAAGTGATTATCTTGGTAACTGGCACATGGCAAACACTCAATAAAAGATGGCAATCACTATTTTGGTTAATATACTAGAACATAGTTACCCGAAAGGTCTGGAGCCTGACCTGTTCCAAATTTAATATATTTCTGGAATTTACATTCCGTAACTCCAAAAGTGCTTTTTCTTTTGGTGCCAGTGAAATAGTCCCATCTTCTGGATGCATTTGCTTATTATTTTCTTTCCATTTTATGGATTAAGGAATAGGATAAATAGCATTTTCAGAATTGCTTTACACTGCTATAAAACAGTTGTTACTCACTAAAAATATAAAAATCTAGAACCATCACAACTTAAACATTACCCATAAGGTAATCAGTGTTGCCCTTTGTGAGCTACATCATCTCATTCATATTATGTGAATCAAGAATCTATGAGATCATCATGACTAAGAAACTCTAGCTGGCCCTTAATGCTGCCACCTAGCAATCTTACTATATTTCTCTAGCCCATCCATATTCCCAATCTTCTAGATCACTGTCACATTCTCCTCACTTCTCAAGCCTCCAATACCTTCTCCCCCATTGTCACTGTTGACCTTGTTTACTATCTTACTAAAAAAACTGATATGATTATTAAAGAACTTGCACAGATTTTTGCCACATCAACTCACATACAGTATCTGCAGTTATACTTTATCTTAATACCAAATATCGTATCTTACCACCATATACATGTTAAGAAGAATGTGGAGGAAATAAATTACCTCCTTGATTCTATATTAATTCTCAGTCCTCATCATATATCACTTTTCAACTGCCTTTAATAAGTTTAACATCCCCTCCTCCATGACATATTTTCTGCAATCTCTTATTTTTATCCTATGTTGCAGGTTGGCTGGTTCAACTTCTTCCATCTAACCTCTAAGGTTGAAATTCTACAGGATTCATTCCTCACTCTTTTCTATTCCCTATCAACACTCATTCTTTTGGTGATCTCATTTGACCTCACCATTTTAAATATCAGTTATAGGCATACAACTCTCAACTGCATGTATCTAATCCAAAGCTTACTCTTCAGTCTCACTGCCTATTAAACATTACTACATGCATGTCTGATAGGCACCTCAATAGTCACATGTTCAAAATGGAATACCAGATCTTCCTCCCCTCACACCTGGCTCCAGTCTTCTCATTTCAAGGTAAGCAACTCTAACCTGCCAATTTCTCAGGGTAAAGACTTTAAGAGTCATTCTTAATCCCTCTTCTTCTCTCACACCCCATATCCAATCTGAGAAATACTGATGGCTCTACTTTCAAAATTCCAGAATCTCACTACTTTATACAACCTACACACCTGCTATCTTTGCCCAAGCCACCATCATTTTTTTTTTCCTGTATTACTTCAATAATCTCCTAACCTGTCTGATTTCATTTTCCTTCTCTACAACCCAGTTTGAATACAGTAGCCAGAATTAGTCTTTTAAAATATAGGACAGCTGATGTTATTGCTATCCTCAAAGCATTCCAAAGGCTCCCCATTTCTCTCTGAATGAAGTCCAATGTCTTTATGATGGCGTACAGGACCCTACATAAACTGACCTTCATTATCTCTCTTGACTTTATCTTCTACTAGTTGTCCCTTTGCTCTCTCTGCTTGCACTGGCCACCTTGCTGTTCCTTGAACACATACTCCTGCTTTAGAGCCTTTGTCATGGCTTTTCCTTCTTCCTAAGACACTCTTCCTCAGATAACCAAGTAGCTAATTCTCTTACCTCCTCAAGTCTTGGCTCGAATCTTACTATACTGAGGCCTAAGCAGACTACTATATTTAAAATTGCAATCTGCAACATACTTTTTATGTTTATATCACTTATAGGTCTACATTAAATATAGATTTAGTCCTAGAATTGTCACTTGGTAACCTTAGACAAGTCCCAAGTTTGCTAGTTGTTGTGAGCCTCCATTAACTCTCATACATAAATTGAGAAGTTTTGATGTGTATTTCAGTTCTAAAAAACTACAATTCTTTAATTATCATATATTCATGGGAGAATATATGATCAATAATGACTTAAAAAAAGCAGCACATTACAACATATTAACCATACTCCAATAAATAGACTGCTGTAACCACATCAAACAAAATCCTTGGGAGGAAACTTTATTTAAAATAAATGTAAATCAAAAGAACAACTTTCTACCATCATTAAGAAATATATATTCCCAATATCTTCTTCTGAAATGCCATAATTTTAATATTTATTTGGGAAAAAATAAATAAATTTCATGTACACTATACAAAATGCATTAATTTAAGAAATGTTAAAAAAATGATTTTTTAAATGTGCCTTAGAAGAAATATTGAAGAAGAGTGATAGTCATGTTTATTGAGAGATTTGAGCAAGTGTGTCATCATCTATGACAGACAGCAATAGTATTAGTTCTAAATGTTTTAAAGATTATCAATTTTAATTCTCACATATGAAGTAGTTACCATTATCCTCCCTAAGTTTCACAGATAAGGAAAAATGGGATACAAAAAGCTAAGTAACCTGTCCAAGGTTGTCTGCAGGATATGTTTCCAGGCCGTGATTCCAGAGCTTGTGCTTCTGGCCTCTACACTAGACTGATGATAGATACTGCGGGAAGAACAACCAAAATGCAAGCAGGCTACTACCAAGCATTCAAAATTAAATAGGAAAGCAGTTGTCAGCTAAGCTTCATTACAGGTCCTGAATAAAGGAAACTATTTCAATCTCATGACATGTAAAATTTCCTATTACAGTCTATACAAATCAAGTAACTACAGAAACACCTATTCCAAATAAGCAAGAAATTCAAAACAAAAGAAACTGTGCCTGTCAAAGCATAAGAGGGAAGGTCTGTTATTTCAGAACATTGGTCTGGGCAAAGATTTTTTTGGATAAGACCTCAAAAGCAGAGCCAACAAAAATAAAAAGACAAATAGAATTATAGCAAACTAAACATCTTCAACACAGCAAAGGAAACAAATAATAGAGTGAAGCAACAACCTATAGAATAGGAGAAAATATCTGCAAATTATCCATCTGACAAGGGACTAATATCCAGAATATACAAAAAACTCAAACAACTCAACAGCAAAACAAAAACCCCAAATAATCCAATTAAAAATGGCCAAAGGATCTGAATAGACATTTCTCAAAAGAAGACATAAAATTGGCTAGCAGGAACATTAAAAATGCTCAATATCATTAATAATCAGGAAAATGCAAATCAAAACCACAATGAGATATTTTTATAGTTATCATAAATTGGGAACTATAAAATGGCAATAATCAAAAAGACAAACAAAAAAACAACAAATAATACTGGTGAGGATGCAGAGAAAGGGGAACTCTTACACACTGTTGGTGGGAATATAAATTAGAACAGCTATTATGTAAAACAGTATAGAGGTTCCTCAAAAAACTAAAAATAGAAATATCATATAGCTCCAGCAATCTCACTGCTGGTTATATTTCCAAAGGAAAGGAAGTCAGTATGTCAAAGATATCTTCACTTCCACATTTACTGCAGCACTACTCACAACAGCCAAATTATGGAATCAATCTAAGTGTCCATCAGCAGACGAATGGATATACAGTCGTCTCTCAGTAACCATGAGGAACTGGTTCCAGGATCCCCCTCAGGTACCAAATCCCACGGATGCTCAAGTCCCTTATATAAAATGGTGCAGTATTTGCATATAACCTTGCACATCCTCCTGTATACTTTAAATTGGCTCTAGATTACTTTTAATACCCAATACAATGTAAATGCTAAGCAAATAGCTATTATACTGTGTTAGGGAATAATAACAAGGAAAAAAGTCTGTACACGTTCAGTACAGACACAACCATCCTTTTCTTTTTTCCGAATATTTTCAATCTATGGTGAGTTGAATTCACAAATGCAGAATCCACAGATACAGAAGGCCATTATGTATACACAATGGAATATTATTCAGCCATTAAAAAGAACAAATCTTGTCATTTGTGGCAACCTGAATAAACCTAGAGTACAATATGTTAAGTGAAAAAAGCCAGAAACCAAAAGAAAAATACCACATGATCTCATTCATATGTGGGAGCTAAAAACATTCTCATAGAAGTAAAGAGTAAAACAGTGGTTACCAGAGAGTGAAAAGGGTAAGGGGGAGGGAAGGATAGGGAGAGGTTGGTCAACGGGTACAAAATTAACTAGACAGGAGGAATAAATTCTAGTGTTTTATAACATAGCAGGGTGAATATAGTTAATAATAATTTATTATATATTTCAAAAGTGCTAGACGAGAGAATTTTCAATGTTCCTAATAAAAAGACATCATAAATGTTTGACGTGATGGATATGAAAATTACCCTCATTTCATCATTACACATTGTATACATGTATTAGTATCACATGTACCCCATAAATATATACAATTATTTGTCAATTTTTAAAAAGGAGGGTTTCTGTATGTAACTACACATATACTCCAAAGATAAAAATTATTTTTTACTATACATTAAATATAATTAAGAATAAAACTAACAAAAATGTTAACAACAGACCACTGATTTATCGTCTTATTTTTACTCATTCCTCAGAAGTTGCTTTCATAGAGGAAAATTAACCACAAAAAGTGACAACTAGCTCAACTACTAACAGGAAGCCCTCTGCCAGAATAAAAAACAAGTTCTGTTCAATTGTTACATCACTAAGAAGAAAAGGCAGACAAAAGGAAAAAAGGATAATTCGCTAGCCAGAGTAACTTACTGGAACTGTCATGGAGATTTGGAAAAAGAGCATATTAATAAAATAATAGGTAAGTTTAAGATCCCATAAAGTAGCAGGGCATTTTCTACTTCTGGAATTGCAAGAAGGATAACATCAAGGATTTGCCTAATTAGTTATCTTATGGGAAAAGACAATAACGATCATGAGTAATCTAAATAGAACATAATAATAAGAAATCAGAGAATTTTATAATGATTTAATTTCTTACTTCCTTGCTCTTTGCAACTTCTGCAATAGCAGCAGTTCTTTGTTTTTCAAATTCATCATTATCATTTGTAGGTTTGACAGGCATTGTAACTTGTAATGTCTTTCTTCGATCAAGTTCTCTGCTATCCACTTGGACATGAGATACACACTTCTGATAAAATAAATAAATATAAGTTAATTCTGTAGATCTAAAAGTGATTCTAGTTTTCATTAGAAAGTAACACTTCTTTAACAAAAAAAGACTTTATCCGTGACAATATCTGAGAGCCCACAAAAATACAATTCTATCCCATATACTTAAAAATAAAATAAAAGTAGAAAACTGAATAAAAGTAACTTTTAAATAAATGTAACTAGTAAATAAAATTAAAAGCTATACAAATATGTAGACATCTAAACCAGGGCACATGTCTAAAATATATATTGGACTAAGAGATCTAAGTTTCATTTTAGGGTAATAACTTAAAATAATTTTAGATTTCAAACAGTCTAGGTACAATAATACAATACAATAATAGGTAAATTTGGTTTTGTAATTAAGAGCTTGATTTCCACATTATGGCACAATATATGTATGCGGGTTGGGTAGTGCAGTTTTTTTAACATACAAAAAGATCTTTCTGTGCTTATAAACCAAAGGCTAAAAATATACCCTCTCCCCCATCAGGCTGCAAAGTTTTTGATTTTTGTCTCATAAAATAAATTAAGAAAGGCATCACTGCCTAAAAATAAGCCCTAAATTTTAGTCTCCATTCCAATCCTACCAGTAAACATCCTATAAAATGAACCTTTTCTCAACTCATTAATAAAAATGAGGAGAACTTCTCAAACAAATGTATTACACAAATACAGTACATTTTCATCAATATAAATATATCATATTGATACCAACACACAGCCCATGTACAAGGCTGTGATACGCTGCATAAGAATTTTTCAGAATGAACTTTATAACCAAATATTATTTCAACTATACCTTTTATTGCACTTTCAAACGCAAAAAAGCCATAAAACACACTTCAAATTCTTAAGAATAATTAGATCATAAGTCTCTCTGGGATAAAAGAAGTTGACTTTATGTATTAAGCAATTTATTAAAGAGAAATATTATCACCAAAATGTTAAGAGGAAAGTAATTTCTCACAAATATATCATTTATTATTTTCAAATATGTTATTAGAATGTTTGTACTCTGTTTTCCTTCTGGAGGATTTTACTACACTGGGAGAATATCAATCATTAACATGGATCACACTATAGGACTTTATACCTCCTTTCATCTTGACTGTCTCTTATTCCAAAACGCAGTAAAAAAATCAACATTTTCAAAAATACTTTCAAAATAGGCATAATGCAAAGATGACTTTAATTTTGAGTAGACCTTACAAAAAAGTTTTTGAAGAGGATGCCAGTCAACTGATCCTACCTATTTATATTCTTATAAATTAGACATCATTTTTAACCAAAAATTTAAAACACACATACACTAAATCTTGTTATCAAAATGTAGATCTGTTTCCTACCTGTTTTTGGTTGGGTTTTTTTTGAGACAGGGTCTCACTTTATTGGCTGGGGTAGAGTGCAGTATCATCATCATAGCTCACTGCAACCTCAAACTCCTGAGCTCAAGTGATCCTCCTGCCCCAGCATCCCAAGTAGCTGGGACTACAGGCACATGTCACGAAGCCCAGCTAATTTTTTACAGAGATGGAGTTTCACTATGTTGCCCAGGCCGGTTTCGAACTCCTGGCCTCAAGTGATCCTCCCATCTTGGCCTCCCAAAGAGTTGGGATTACAGAGGTGAGCCATTGCACCCAGCTTGTTTTCTACCAGTTATGTCCCCAACTCACTGTCACTCTTAGCTAGCATTCTTAAAGAAAATTAAAGAGCAAATGCAATCAATAGCTAAATTCTGGGGCCATCATCAAGTGAAGGGCAAGTTACCACAGAGATTTTTCTTAGAACTGTCACAGATAAAGCAAGAAAAGGCTGGAGGACATTGTTACAAATGTAATTTAATGCTGAGGACAACTAGGAAGACATAAGTGATACTGACCAGCTGAGGAACTACCTCAAGGTAGCTCAAGGTAGCACTTTGTAGCAAGGGTAATTGAAAAATAAGAAGTAGACAGAAAATGTTTAGTTTATGTAGGAGAAAGATCAGACATGCTTGGTTGAATAGGAAAATATCAACCGGAAATAAAATTAATACCTATTCCTGACTGAGACAAGTATTTGAAATGAGGAAGAAGAACAGAATCTTGGAAGGAACAATGGGAAAAGCAGGCTCTCCTAAAGTACAATAAAGCTCTTTGCTGCTTCTTGTGTTCTCCCCTTTATCTGATCACTCTATGTAGCTTTACTTTCCTCTGCCCCTCTTACATTTTTAATGCAAATGATAAATTATGGCATATTTTTATCATCCTCCTTTTGAATTTCCCTTAAAAAAATAAAAACCCCATCCTATCTTAATTATTTGTAAGTTGCTCTTCAGATATGGCTCTTAATTGCTTCAATCTTTGGGTTAATAGCTCTTTAGAACACCAACAATTACAGTAAAGAAAAAAATACAAAATTATTAACTTCCTTGAACTTCATATTTCCATGTAACTCTATGACCTCTAAACAAACAGTTCAGCACAAAACAAAACACAGCTTGAATACAAATGAAAAATACCTTTTCCTGATTTAAATTTATTTGCCAACATGAAAGTCATTACCTGTCCAAAAGGCACAAAAGGAGGTGGTCCACCTTCGGTTCCAATATTGCTTCTATTGTGTTTTGATAAGCTCTGTGAAAAAAAAACTCAGTCATAAAACAGAAATTACACATAAAAAATACATTTGCAACATTGATAATGTAACAGGGATCTACTTCTTTGAGTAGATTCTTACAAGAAATGGGGGAAAAAAGGCCTTCTATAAATTATTTCAAACTACATAAAATATTTTATTCTTAACTTCAATAATTATGGAAAGGCTCTCCCCTCATCTCCCCTTACTAAAACACACATTCACTTTTAATTTTCAGAAATATTTATCAAGCTGTTCTCCTAAAGAGAAAGCAGCCCTCTTCAACAAGTAGCAAATTCAAAGATAACAAAATTTGGTAACAAAAATTCCATTTTAAAGCATATTAAAACTATAACCTAAAAGACAAATATTACCCAGAAATTACCTTCAAAATGAAGTTTTTAGACATAAAATTTATTAGCAAACAACATACTAAAAATGTAATTTCTAATTATTAATATTTAAAGAGATCAAGTTGTTACAGTTTCAATTACAGTAAAATGTTCTTAATTATTTTTTTTTAATTATTATTTTTTTTATAGTCAAGTGAAGCAGTGGGAGTGGAGAAGGAACAAAGGAATCTGTAACTGGTTGTGATCAATTAGTAGTAAACACCACTGCACTCAGATCAACCTTAATAATGTTTTACATTTTGTAAAACAATGCATATATTGAAGAGGTATTCAATTATTTTTTATATAAAAATAAGCTTCCAAACCCTACTAATTTTAGCTTTCTTTTTTCTTGAACTCTCATAGTTAGAAAGCTAACAATGTATTATGAAAATGAAAAGACAATATCCTCCTAGCAAAAGCAATTTTTTACATTATAAAATCCTTCTAAAATACCATAAGGAGTCCTCAGGACTTCCTTCAGTCATCTATTCTTTCTATATATATATCTGTTAAGCACTAGTTGTTATTTAATACATCTTCTCAACTTTAAACTTTTTGTGCCTTTTTAATAATTATCATTATAGAAACAATTATGATTAAAATATGACATAAAATAGGTGACAAAGTTAAAAAAAATCACCATGTGCACTTTCAAGGATATTCCAGAGTTTCTGAATTATGTAAACAATACTATATATTTTATGTAAGTTTTAAAAATAGTAAGACCAATGACAACCGTAACAGTTTACTGAGCAAAGAGTACTTCAAATTGTATATGAATGCCACATTTCTTTACAACCTATATTTAAAATATTAAGCTGATTTTTAAAAACAACAAATGCATAAAATTATCCAGATGCCCTTTGCTCAGTATTAATTTAGATATAAAAAAGATTATTCAAACAGTTATAAATCATTTTAATTTATACAATAATTTCCTTTAAAAGCTCTCATAAGCTGCCAATAATACCATCTCTCAATAACATTATATAATTAAAAACATTTTGCAAGATTTCTACTTCCTGCCCTGATAAAGGTACAAAAGCCACACTTAATCACCCTCTAAAAACAACTAGCAATCTGGACAAAGTATAAGAAACAACTTTTTAAGACACAGGATTTCTCTCTTATCCCTGAGAGAAAGTAGGGGGGGGGGAATCTATGATAATAAACGTTGTTTTAAATCACAAAAAAAAAAGAAAGAAAAAGAAAGGAAGGAAGGGAGGGAGGAGGGGAGAGAGAGAGAGAGAGAGAGAGAGACAAGGAAGGAAGGAAGGAAGGAAGGAAGGAAGGAAGGAAGGAAGGAAGGAAGGAAGGAAGGAGGGAGGGAGGGAAAAGAGAGGAAAGAAAGAAAGAAACAAAGGATGGAACAGGTGAGCTCTGGCTTTCTGGTTGGAGGCATGACACAGACAGAA
>CAUYRT010060942.1:0-45735 GCA_963574885.1 Lepilemur ruficaudatus
GACTACAGGCATGCGCCACCATGCCCGGCTAATTTTTTCTATATGTTTTTAGTTGGCCAATTAATTTCTTTCTATTATTAGTAGAGACGGGGGTCTCGCTCTTGCTCAGGCTGGTTTCGAACTCCTGACCTCGAGCAATCCGCCCGCCTCGGCCTCCCAGAGTGCTAGGATTACAGGCGTGAGCCACCGCGCCTGGCCCCTGCCACCTACTTTTATAAATAAAGTTTTATTGGAACACAGCTACACCCATTTGTTTACTTAGCATCTATGGCTGCTTTTCTACTACAACACTATAGTTGAGTAGTTGGAAGAGAGGACCATATGGCCCCCAAACCTAAAATACTTGCTATCTGGCCATTTACAGAAATTTGCTAATTCTTAATCTAGTTCAATCAACTAGTTTTTTGAAGGTTTACAATTACAAATTCAGTTTCTTTAACAGATATACAACTATTTAGATTATCTGTTGCTTCTTGGATAAATTTTGGAAGTTTGTGGCTTTCAAGGAATTGGTCCGTTTTATCCAGTTAGTTGAATTTTGTATGCATAGAAATATTTGTTGTAGTCTCTTACTGTCCTTTTAATGTTTGGGGTCTGTAGCAGTATTCTCTGTTTCATAACTAATGTTGGTAATTTGCTTCTCTTTTTTCTTCCTTTTTTAATCTGGGTAGAGATTTATCAATTCTATGGATCTTTTGAGAGATTCAGCTTTTGATTTCATTAATCTTTTTTTTCTTTAATATTTCCAATTTCACTGATTTCTGCTTGTTTTGAGTTTATTTTGCCCTTCCTTTTCTGGTTTCTTGAGGAGGGAACTTAGGCTATCGATTAGAGACCTTTCTTCTTTACTGTAAATATAAAGATTTAGTGCCGTAGATTTCCATCTAAGCCCTGCTTTGTCGTCATTCCATAAATTTTGATATGTTGTATTTTCATTTATGTTCAGTTCAAAATATTTAAAAATTTTCCTGGAGTCATTTTCTCTGACTAATGGATTATTTAGAAATATATTATTTAATTTACAAGTATTCAGAGATTACGTAACAGTTTCTGTAGAGTGAAAGTGTCAATTAGATCTAGCTGGTTGATGGCATTGTTTAGATTTATAGCTTGCTGACTTTTTTTGGAAGGGAGAGTCTAATTTTTCTAACAATTAATGATAAAAGAGTGTTGTAATCTCTAACTATAATTGCAGATTGGGCCATTTCTTGTTTCAGTTCTTAGATTGCTACTCCATGCATTCTGCCCAGAGTTTTTTGTTATATTCGGTGCAGTAGACAGGGTGGAATGTGTTTATTACATCTTAGCCAGGACCGAAAACCAACCAATTAATTTTCAAAACTGAGCCTGAAAGTAATTAAGTAACGTGGCCATGACCATACCCATTTATGAACACTTAGTACTGCAGCTCAGGCTTCTTGTTTTTAGTCCAGAGCCACTCCTGGTGGTGCTCTTCACATGTGATGCTGTGGATGGTGGGCAATAAGCTAATCCTTCCATGGAATAGAACTCATTAAAGCTTGATCAAGTAATGTAATCTCCCCAGGGCAGCTTTCTCAACTCAAAATGGGGTCATTAATAGCTGCCTCTCTACCTGACCTTGTTAAAATGCACAGAGAACTACTCAAGTAAGACCAAGTAAAATGATGAGGATGGGATATAATGGGTAGTGTTATTTCAAAAATATCAAGATGTCTAAAATAAAAGAGCAGAAAATAAAGTGTAGCAAAGAACAGGGTGATCTAAATAGGCAGGGACTGAGGGACATATCTCTTGTGGCAGGTCCTTTTCAGCTCCATTGCTTGCTCTCTGCCTATAGCAAAGAACCAAAGCGGCAGTTCCCACCTCTAGTCTGCATGATTTTTTTGTAGTTTAGGCAACTAATCACAGCTGACAACAAAGGTCCTCCACTCTCACCCCCCAACTTGTGTGTATGTAATGCCATGTTTGGTGTGAACATAAAACTGTGAAGTGCTATATATGTGTAAATAGATATTTTTAAGGAAAATATAGTATAGTTTCATCTTCATTTATTCTTTCTGGCCCAAGGAGTAAGCTTTACTTTTTTTGCAAAGTTGTCATGTGTTGATAATGAAAAAAATGATTCATTTAAAATATTGTGATTGTTTAAATGTAGCAAACCAGTAGTTTTGGGAAGCCACCTGTTTATTTTTATCTAGAATGTGATGAACATGTAAAAGTCTATCAGTTATAACTTCCTACCCTAATATTTTTTTTGTCCGTTCATCTTAAACATGTTCTTAAAAATTGGGTATCCTAGAGGACTTGAGGAAGTAAATAAAAACTTACTGTGACTGTGCAGTTTAGGATTAAATAGAGTTTCTATGCTTGTTTTTCCTGTCATCAAACCAGCCATAATGTTATTTATTTGTTTGTTTCTTCATTGCTTTGCCCTTCTTCCCACCCTCGATTAAATATGGTTGTATTTAGGGATGCCGTTCAGATGGCAGGCAGTTCAGGTTCTGTGGTGAGCTCTCCAAACGATCCTTGCCGTAGACAGGAATAGCCCTGTCTGGCAGGAAATTTCCTCCGCTTTGACTTCAGGCCTGCTCTGTTGAAAGTTGCCTCTTTGGTTGGTATATTTCTTAGTAATGCAAAGTAGAAGGGCAGAAGTCTGTGGAATATAATGTTTTTCTTCTCTGAATGGATTTTTTTTTTTTTTTTTTTTTTGAGACAGAGTCTCACTCTGTTTCCCGGGCTGCAGAGTGCTGTGGCATCAGCCAAGCTCACAGCAACCACAAACACCTGGGCTCAAGAGATACATATGCCTCAGCCTCCCCAGTAGCTGGGACTCCAGGCATGCGCCGCCATGCCCGGCTAATTTTTTTTTTATATATATATTTTCAGTTGGCCAATTAATTTCTTTTGATTTTTAGTAGAGACGGAGTCTCGCTCTTGCTCAGGCTGGTTTCGAACTCCTGACCTTGGGCAATCCACCCGCCTTGGCCTCCCAGAGTGCTAGGATTACAGGCATGAGCCACTGCGCCCGGCCTGTTTATCATTATTTTAACATGTACTTCTACTCATAAAAAAAAAAGTTAACTGCAAAACAGCCTTAGGCAGGTCCTTCAGGAGGTGTTCCAGAAGGAGGCATCATTGCCATAGGAGATGACAGCCCCATGCGTGTTATTGCCCCTGAAGACCTTCCAGTGGGACAAGATGTGGAGGTGGAAGGCAGTGATGTTGATCATGACCCTGTGTAGGCCTAGGCTAATATGTGTATTTGTGCCCTACTTCATAAAAAAAAAATTTAAATAGTAAAAAATAAAAAAATTAAAAATGGAAAAAATCTTACAGAATAAGGATATAAAGAAAGAAAATATTTTGATGCTAAGTGTTATTACAAAAGTCAAAAAGTTTAAAGAATCAAAAAGTTTACAAAGTAAAACAGTTATAGTAAGCCAAATTTATTACCAAAGAAAGAAAATATTTTTTATAAATTTAGTGTGGCCTAAGTGTCCAAAGTTGACGAAGTCTGCAGTAGTACCCAGAGATGTCCCAGGCCTTCACATTCACTCACCACTCACTCACTGACTCACCCAGAGCGACCTCGAGTCCTGCAGGCTCCATTCATGGGCGGTGCCCTATGCAGGTGTACTATTTTTTAGTTTTTTTATAGCTTATTATTACCGTACCTTTTCTATGTTCAGATACACAAACACTTGCCGTTGTGTTACAGTTGCCTACAGTGTTCAGGACAGTCACACACTGTACAGGCTCGTTGCTTGGAAGCAGGAGCTCTACCCTCTAGCCTAGGCGTGTCCTCAGCCGTACTGTCCAGGTTTGTGTAAGCACGCCGCTCTGTGATGTTTGCACAACAGAATCACCCGGCGACACATTTCTCAAAGTATTCCCATCGTCGTTGAGAGATACATGACTGTATTCAGAGGGTTCACCAAGCACCCGTTCCTCTAAATGCAAACGAACTCTTAACTTCTGTCATTTCCAAAGCCCACGGGGTTGTCAGGATGTTTTCAGCTGCCATCCAGTTTGGCAGAAACCAAACTCCACTTGGCTTAAATCAAAAAGGGGGAGGTATTGGTTTACATAGCAAAAACTCCAGGGCTGAAACTCAGAATGGTGACTTCAGGTAGTCAAATGACGTGAATCGGCTGCTCTCTCTCCTACTTACACCCCCTCTCCTCCGTGTTGGACTCATTCTTAGGCAGGCTCTCCTATGTGGTTGGCACAATGGCTGATGGCCCCAAACACACTCTTGCCGTTTATCAACCAGCCTGGAAAGAGAGTGTTTCTCTACTCCCAGAATCTCACTGGCCCAAATTGGCCAGTGGGGTCTCACTCTGTTGTCCAGGCTGGAGTACAGTGATGCAATCATAACTCTTGCAGCCTTGAACTCGTGGGCTCAAGAAATCCTCTCGAGTAGCTAGGACTACAGGCACATACCACCATGCCCAGCTGATTCTTTTTTTTTTTTCTTTTCCTATATTTTATAGAGATAGGGTGTCACTCTTTTACCCAGGCTGGTCTGAAACAGGATCCTAGCCACAAGCAATCCTCCCACTTTGGCCTCCCAAAGTGCTGGGATCACCGTGAGGCATCGTGCCCAACCTTTTTTTCTTAAACCAATTTGAGCTGGTTCCCTGTCCCTTACTTATAATATATTCACATTCATGATCAGTGGACAAGGGCTGGCAAGTTTTACCACAGTGTTGTCAATAAAATGTAATCATATTTAAAAAACCATGAATGGAAGTCCTAAGTTCACAGCCAGGCATGGTGGCTCACACCTGTAGTCCTGACACTTTGGGAGGCCAAGGTGGGAGGATCTCTTGAGGCCAGGAGTTCAGAGACCGCATCTCTACTAAAAATAGAAAAACTAGCCAGAAGTAGTGGCATGCACCTGTAGTCCCAGGTACTCTGGAGTCTGAGGCAGGAGGATCACTTGAGCCCAGGAGTCTGAGGTTGCTGTGAGCTAGGCTGATGCCACGGCACTCTAGCCTGGGCAACAGAGCGAGACTCTGTCTCAAAAAAAAAAAAAGCTATCTATGGATTTTGTATGTTTCCTAAACAAAGCTAATGAGCTGTAGTTGTTCTTTTGTAATAGTGGGAAGCGCAAAACATGGGAAGTGTACCTCACTTCAGCATGTGAAACCTGCAGGCAGATTTTATCTGTTTATTGAGACTATTGTAAAAGACTGGATAATAGTATTTAATATTTATTTCTTCTGTCACATGAACTTTTTCTTTAATCATATCTGGTTTGAGGTGAGGAACTGTAGAGTTTTACATGCACATTGTACAAAATTGAAAAATATATCAGAAGCAGTGATACTGGCTCAAACGCTGTTGTCTGTCTATGGTTCCCTGTAGGAAGAGATGGCTATAATGGTATTTTTAACATTTTTTTTTTTTTGGCTATGTGATAACTTACTAAGATCAGATCCCTCCTCTCTCCCCAAGTTTGATGTCTCCCCAGAAATCTGATGTGTAAGAAGGATCACACCCTTGCAATGTCTACCGTCACCAAAGCTTTCCACGATTTTCTCTCCTGGCCCCACTTTCTAATATGAAGAGGCATGAGCAATATCTCTCTGCTATCGAAAATCCAGCTCAAGGGTAGCAAAAAACATGGTTCCCACGTCACTGCTTCCTGAAGCCACTTCCATGGCTGGTATTAGTCTGCAAGTGGCTTCACACGTCACCAAAAAATATTCTGGCAGCCGCAGCTGATTGATCACAGTTGTTTCTAAAAGTGAAACCTCTTCTCCAGCTCTAATCTACTTGGTGAAAAAGGGATGGGTTTGGGAGAATGTGTCCGGCTCACAAATCGTCTTCCCAAATAAGATGCTGCTAAGCTTTGTCACCTGGCCCAGTGTCAGGATCACAGGTAGGTAACTCCTTTTCCCAACGCCCCCTCCCCCCCAAAAAAATGTGTGCCACATCTTACAACTTCGCTTGTTCTGGGTAGCATTCCTACATGAAACCTACAAATATAGGAGAACATAGTTACTCTCACTCTAGATTCGAGACATGTCAATACCAATTATTCATATGCCTTCCATGTCTGTGTCCCTAGTATTTAACCAAGAACCTGACACATAATAGGTTCTCAATAAATATTTGAATGAATGAGTAAATGAATGATCGTGTGTAATGATTTCAGTAAAATTTGTTGATGTTTGTTCTTCGTAGAATTTCAAAATTTGGAAAGAGATTAAAAGCACCCTTTCCAATGATTTATGAAGTATAGTTATTTTAAACTGTAGTAAGTAGTATGGAAATTTTTACTTAATGAAGCAAAAATGATGTTTAATAATGTAGAAAGGGAAGATCTTATCATTAGAAAAATGTGTAGGGGCCAATTGTTGAGTGTGAAGACATATGCTTACGAAAAGAACCAAGGTATGAGATTCTTCTGTTTTCAAAAGTGGGATGTGTGTTATAAAATATAAAGAAATGCCCATCACTTTACAGATAAAGAAATGGACTCAGAGAGATTAATTGACATCCCTAAGGTCACACAGCATCTTCTTGGACTAGCACCTTGTTTCCTGACCTTGTGTTACTGAGGCCAGCGTGAGAGACGGCAAACAGGAGGTTTTAAAATAGAGTACTTTAGAGATCTTAAGACCAACAGCTCAGAAGATGATGGCGACTGAAAAGACAGTTTGGTGCGGTATCAAGGTGGGGGGCATTCCATGCCACGGGGGCCGCGTGAGGAAGCCCTGTGGTCCGTTATAAGACAGAATGAGGAGTAATGGGGGGCAAGAGCCTTTATTGTAGTTTCCATAGGAAGGGATGGGCGAGGCAGGGAATGCGGGCTTAAGAATCAGCCGGTGTGAACAATTTCAGTGGGCTCTGGGCAGAGGAGCTGTCCCTAGTTGTCTAGGGCTGGCCTTGGGGTGGTTGGGGCAGGCGGATAGTAGCCAGGAGCGTGACGGCTCACTGAGAGCAGTAGTCGGAGGTGTGGGGTCTGGCTTGGCTGGTTTGCATTTGAAAAGTGCATTCCTGGGAGGAAGACTCTTCCCAAAAAAGGAGGGAGGCAGGGGGCCAAGGCAGGGTGGCTCAGGCATATTGTCAAGTCGTCCAGGCCAAGGCACGTCCAGCTCACACCTGTAGGACAGATGTTTACAGAAGCTGGAAGCAGGGTTGATACACTGGGATCCATGGTTTAGAGAAGACAAGCTATCAGTCAAGACAAGAAGGTAGGGGAAGGAGGGTGGGGGGGGGTAACTGCTTAATGAATACAGGGTTCTTTGGGAATGATGAGAATGTTCTGGAATGAGAGAGTGGCGATGGTCACACAACATTGCAAATATATCCAAATCTGCTGGAGTGTATGCTTTTAAGATGGTGAATTTTATGTTTTGTGAGTTTTATCTTAATTTTTAAAGTTGTCGGGGGGGAAAGAAAGGGAGAAACAAGAGAGATGTTTTGGGCTGGGGAGCGGTTGTTTTTAGGGAGAGAGAAGATTGCTTCCCGACTTCTAGCTAGAAAGGGATCCCACCAAGTGCAGGCAGAGTAGGAAGCTGGGTGGAAAAACAAGGGTAGGAGAGGCAGAGGGCCAGTGGATGGGAAGGCGGGATTTGGGCCGGGCTGCTGGGGTTCAGTTTGTTCCCGAGTTACGGGTAGACACTGGGGATGAAGCAAAGCTTATGTCAGGAAGCAAAGGGGGAGGAAAATTTTCAACTCTGTCATAATTGTAATGTCATCAGAATCAGGGATCAGTAGCGTTTTCCTTCATGTTGGACAAACTCTTGGCCAACACAGGCTCTTTCTCCATTTGTCAAACACCAAGTAAATGCTGAAGATGACATATTGTCCCGATACCATGGTGATAGTCTATTCCATAAACACGGGTTGTGTTTCTGTTCATTGGTTTGTTTTTTTTTGCCATGAGATCATACAAAAATTTCATCAACAGTGATGTTGGTTTCATTTAATATTTAGGCCTTTGCATTTAACTGAAAATGTTAGGCTAAACTAGCTTAGTGATTTAGTTGGGTTGTGGTCAGTAATGGTGTGTCATGAGCTACCAGTTGAAATATAAATTAACCTGAAATATTGACTTTTTTCCCTTTTCTGGCAACATACTTTCATTTCCCCCCAACCCCATGCATGAGCACTCACAGACAGACATGGACACACACAAGCCAAAACAAAACAAGAAGAATTTATGGAAGTCGACTAAGCAATTGGTTCGCAAACATCATTCCACAAAAGGATGCTTGTCCAAAGCAGGACATTCACATACAGGTATTTATGGCAAAGTGAGAAAAATCAGGGCAACTGTTTGAGCTTTCCATTAACCTCAAAGTACTTAGTTTAAGGGTCTATGCTTTATTCTGAAATAATATGCTTTCTCATTTTTGCTGTTAAAATTACCTTTATTTTATAAATTTAAACAATGGGATGCCAATGCTGTTCATCCAGATTTTGTTGAAAGATTATTGGCTTGTGGAATCCTCAACTGGGTTAATGCAACCTGGTTAATACAATGACTTTGCAGTTCCAGGTAAAGCCCATGGGTTATCTGCTGGGGAAGAACCCTTGTGAGAAGAACTTAGGATCTTAAATATGAACATTGTTTGCTTGGCTTTATTGTTTAAAACACCAAGCATAGGTGGAACAGAGGGTTTTGGGTTAGAAGGGTCTGTCACTTACTATGTAACCTCAGACAAATAATTTAAGCTTTCTGAGTTTTTGTTTCCTCATCTAGAAAATGGAAGAAAAATACCCGTCTCAGAGGCTTTATGTGAAGATCAGTGAGAGAAAATACAGAAAACATTTATTTCCACACCTGGCAACGGTTGATGACTGTTGTTATTTTCTCTTCAGCTGTGTTTGTACCATGACGTTTTCTTTCCAACAATAGTTGTCTTTTCTTTGCCAAAAATAACGCTCTTGTTGGCCAACGTATCTTGGTTAGAGGCTGTAAAGTCCAAACAGCATTTGGTCGTAGTGTTTAAAAGGTATATGATGTCAAACTTTGTTTTGTTTTTCTACGATAAAAAGATAAAGCTTTCAAATAGAGTTTTGTAAAGACAAATGCCGATAGTTGTTTTTCTTTTATCAAATACGCTAATAGAACATTCTCTAAGCCTGCAGATTTTTCTGCAGGACGCACACTAGTTCTGGACCACACCAGGCTCTATAATGTGGTGAAGATGCTGGAGGCAGATTGAGTTTGAATGCTACGCCGTCCACTCACTACCTTATAACCCTGAGCAGGTATCTTACCTCTCTTTTCCTCATCTGTAAAATGGGGCTACACAATATCCTTCACCTCAGACAGTTGCGAGATAAATGAATTGATACATGTCAGAGGACCTCTGCCTGTCACCGAATAACATTCCACTAATATTAGCTCTTACTGTGCTACAGAAGCTGATTTTTCTTTCTTGGACTGGCCTTCTAATCTGGCAATCAGTAGCTCCAGCCCACTAGTTTTCCAGTGTTTTTCTTTTTGTTTCCCAGCTGTCCCACTTACCTATTGCTGCATAACGAAGCAACCCAAAACTGTGGCATAAGACAAAAGAGATTTTATTACGCCCACGGCCTCTGTGAGTCAAGGAGCGAACGGAGCACAGGGGTTGGTTGGGGTGTGGCTTGTCTCTTCTCTATTCTGTGATTCCGTGATGTCTGCGGCCTCAGCTGGGAAGACTCCAACAGTGGGCGGTGACTCCATGGCTGGGCCCTGGAATCATCTGGAAGCTCCTTCACTGGCAAGTCTGGCGCCGGGGCTGGAATGACTCAAAGGCTTGGCTCTGCTGGGACTGGTGAGCAAAGTGTTTGCGCGTGTCCCTTCCACGTGGCTTGGGTTTCTCTCTGCATGGTGGCCGGTTTCCAAGACGGAGCAACCCAGAGCGGGTGTTCCCAAACCCCAGACAGAAGCTGCACAGTCCTTTGTGACCTGGCTTGGGACGTCGGGGGGCATTCCACCATCCTCCGCTGACCCAGCGGTCACCAGCCCTCTTCCGATTCTAGGTGACGGGAGGTCAACTCTTCACTAGCTGGGAGAAGTGTCAAAGATTCCAGGCCCCTTTTCTTTTTTAAAACTTTCCTCCAATATAGCTGTCTCTGTTTCATCTGTAGCACTTCCTACCCAGGTTCTTCTGGTTCCTGGTTCCTGCTCTTCCTCAATTGCTCTGTAACTTTGACAAGCCCTGATCCCTCAGGTCTGGACTCCAGAGCATCCTTCTGTTAACTCTGCCGCTCTTCCCGCGTCCCACACACTGTCCCTGCCCCCTTTCTTCGCACGAGCTCCAGCTGACCACAGAAAAGCCACTGGGTAGAATAGCATTTGTTGTAAAACTAACCAAACCTTCCCTGGGTATTCTAACTTCCTCCTGGGTCCATCCACAACTTTGTGAAGCTCGATTATTCTGTGCTTATGGACTCAGGGAAGGGGTTTGTCTTCCGAGAGTGGAAAACAGAAGCAGCTCTTCCTAGGAAAGTAGAAAAACCTCACAGCATAGCACAAATATCTGGGTGCAAAGATTCCCTTAACAAACTCCACAAAGAGCCCCCAGTTAGGGGAGAAGAAGGCCAGAGAGAGAGTAATACGAGAGAGAGATTGGGAGGGACCAGAGAGATGGGCTTTGTGCGCTATTGCTTCGGTCAAAGCTGGGAGAGAGGGCACAAATCCCACGGCATTTTAGGGAATCTTAGAGCAGAGAGGACCCAAGGCTGTTCCCAGGAAAGTCCCCGGAGAGGCAGGAATATCTTTCAAAACACAGCAATTGTATTTCGGTATCATGACGCCTTACACAGCGTAACCACCCACTTAGAAAGACCTGGAATGAAAGAAGGAAACAGCTGATCATGGAAGAACCTTGTAGAGGGGAATTAGAAAGACTCATCAGTAACCCACGTGGATCCATCGCCCGGACCAGAGAGAATGTCCTCGTGGACCAGGCACCTTGCCTTCTGCTGTGGCCCTTTTCCAGACTCCCCTGAAACACAGAAAGTGACAGGAAAGGGAAGGAAACCCCAAGTTACAAAGTTTCACCTTCGACTTCCTCAATAAGACATAGTAGGCTTAAATCAGAAATCATCTAGCTTTAGAAAAATAAAGCAAGTAAAATTGTTTTGCACATTTAAACGTGTGTACTGTGATCCACATTCACCGCATGTATTTAATGTTTCCTATCACCAGAGGTTTCCAGAGAGAAGCGAGTGTACACAATAGAATACACTATGGCATTCGTTTCTTTATGACCAATTCTGGTTTCTGTTGTCTTGAAATTCTATCCTCTATTGGATTTTTGTCAAACACACTGAAAGGGTCTTAGAGAGCTGTTAGGGAAATGGAAATCATTCCACGTGGGAGCTGCGATTCATCCATTCAAACCTCGCTGAGCACCTACTATATGTCAAACATCGTGTCCGGTATGGGAGTCCCGGAAGTAAAAAGGACATAGTCTTTGCCCTTGAAAATGAAGCTCACACTCAAACAGCTTTAGAACAGACATGATTCCTTTGTCACATCACTAGGTCCTAGTTTCGTAAGTAGACATATGCCAGCGTGTGAGAAATCTGGTCGGGTTAGAAGAAGTATACTCTTGGAGCTTCTTCTTCCAAACACACAATAATTTCAGTGGCAATTCCTTCCTCCTATGGGTTGGTCAACAAACTCAAGAGACAGCTTTGTATGTGTGTATCCATGCACGGGCTCTGTAATCTGTTAGGAGGGCGTGTTGCCGTCGTGTGATATGTTTAGACAAAAACTACTTACTTTACACTGATCCTTGTTCACACAGAATCTTCAGAAATAAATAGTGTTACCCATTTCTTCTTTTGTTTGGTGTCAGTGCAAGGTATTCATTTAGAAAATGCACTGGATATAATGTCACCTTAATTACAGTATGGGAAGTTTCAGTGAAGGCAAATTCTCCTTTAGAGCTTTAGACTTTAATGCCACTAGGCTCTTCTGTTGATTCCAATGAATTACGTTCTGGCACCCATGAAAATCACGTAACAAATGCATAACTAATGTGACATTCACACAAAACATCACATTAGTTCCATACGGTCGGCTCTGTTCCAGCCGAACACCAAACCAAATCACGTTATTGTAATGTGAGTTGTGATTTAATATCCTAATTTGTAAGCAGTTTTGTGTGAACCTGGCGTGTTATTTACACCGCTCCTGGTGGTTCCAAAGACATACTACATGCACACTGGATTTGGCCTAGCTGCCTCTGTCTCCCCCCGACACCCCGATAGAAATGCCCCTCAATAATAGGTCAAATGGTATTTTACTACTAAATATGTTCTCAACCATCTTCCTACCAGGTGCAAAATTACAGGCTGACAGTACTCGGGTTTTCTTCATGACCCAAAAGTGCCCATAGTGTAACATGCTTTGTTCAGTTCTGTTTGGATAACTGAAAATTAGGAAGAAAACAGGTTATCGACCTAGCCAAGGAAAAGTTAATAGGTTTATAATATTATTATAAAGTGAGGCCAAAGTCATTCTGTGAGCAGCAGGCCGATCTGTTCTGAAATGAGACATCTTTTTATGCCTGGAGCCCTTGTCTCCCCGCTCATGTGGGAAGCTCACTAGCGTTCTTTAGGTCTTGGCTCAATTGTCACTTCCTGAGAAGGTATTTAAAGGAGCCCCCTCTGTACCAGTTGCTGCCTATCACACCACCCTGTGTGGTGATCTTAGCTACCTGCCTGCTCTACCTTTTTCCTTAGTTTTACAGCCTAATTTCTGGGTGGGCATATGACCACCCAGAATGACTTCCTATTCCAAGTGTCCTTGCAGCCAGGCACGACGTTCTTGACTATTGGGAAAGAACACTAAATTATGCTTGAGAGAAGGAAATATGGCCCTCTTTTTGCCTTTGTCTTTCATGCAGATGTAATGGCTGGAGCCCAAGCAGTCATCTTGGTCCATGAGGCAGAAGCCATATGTTGAGAATGATGAGCAACACATCTAGACCCTTGATAAATTTGGGAAGCTGCCTTACCGATTCTTTAGCTTATTTTAGTATATCTCTGACCTTCTTTAATGTGAGAGAAAGAGAGAAATAAACTTTTTAAGCCACAATGAATATGCAACATAGATAGCAACTAGTCCAGCACTTGAATCTGATCCAACCAAACAAAATAGGGTGCTGATCAATCAGAATAGATGCCAGTGTTAAAAAAAAAATCAAAAAACTGTTGTAGCTACCTCAATACATATTGGCTAAATCGCAGGCTTGGTTAAAGCCAAATGATTTTGAATTTCCTGTCACTTGCAGCTAAACCTAATCCTACGTAGTACACACTATTTCTTTTGTAACCCTTGTTATAGTCTGTGATTATCTTTTCATCGTTTTACTCGTTTATTATCTTTCCCTCCCCTTAAAAATCTAATCTCTATGAGGGCAGAGGACTCCTCTGGGGGCTGCTGCTGGAACACTGCTCTGTTGAATGTTAAAAGAATGAATGAACTATTTCTTTTAATTTTTTATTGCTAGATATAATATTTTGGGAATTGCAGATCTGGAGGAGTGAAAAGAATTCTATTTGGAGAACTAGGGTTGGCAGTGGAATTGACAAAAGTTTTTTTTCTCCCCAGACTCAAAAAAAAAAAAAAAAACCCTGATGAAATTAGTGGTAGATAAAAATTCATTTCTAGCTTCTAACAAGGAATCACAAACAATGGAGGACATATAAATAGAGCGGCAGCTTATTAATAATACTTTCCGACTCCACACGTGATCTTTTGATGACAAGCCTAGCGGAGGAACTCTTTATCAGGCACTAAAGCAATTTAGACGCTGTCACATGTCTTTCTTGATATATACGTATTAGACATAAAGCAGTTTCCTGTTCTTTAGCTTATTTTAGTATATAATTAAAACCCTGACTGTCTGCTACTAAGCAACGGAGCATGGCAGAGGTTGATCACATCGTATCACAAAGATAGAAGGAGGAAAAATAATAAAAATAATCATACGCATTCCTGTAATCAGCCTTCAGATCTTAATTATGTTTTAACTCCTTTGTTATGCCAAAGGCAATGCCTATTGGCATGTAAAGGACATTCTCACTTTTCTGCCTAAGTTCAATCTAGTTCTTTAATTTGGATCCTACTCTATTTATGGAATTCTTTGGGGGGCATTTGAGGTCACGGGGAGGGGGGTGATAGAAAACTCAGATAGGGGTCAGGAGGTTTAGGTTCCATTCAGCCTTGACACTGGACAGGTGCATCCAGGGATACGGCCGGATTCTAAACTCCGGGGAGCGGAGTTGGTGGTGGGGTGTGAGCGAAGCTGGAGGGAGCTGGAGGAAGAAGGAGGCAGGGTTTGCACCCCCGGTGGGGTAGCAAGCGCACCCCAGCGTAAAACAGCCCCCTACTGCTTTCTCCTGTCTCAAGGGCTGACCTCTGCAGTTTCGGTTTGATATTTCACTCTGCTTCCGAAGATGCCTTTCCATCAGAGCCTTGCATTTCACGTTCACGATATTTCTTTAAAATTGTTGAAAATGCACCAGTTTTGGAGAATACATACTCAGGGGGAATAACTCATGCTTCTGTTCTTGGCCCCCTGCTCCCAGAACTCTTAAAAAGACCTCTCAGTATGAACCTCACTCATTCACTCATTCATTCATTCACCCCCTCTACGAGTGATTTCTGAGCTCCTATTTTGTACCAGGCTAATATTCTATGTTCTAGAGCTATAAAAGTGAACAAATCTAGCATCTCTGCCCCCTGTGGCACTTGCATTCTTTAGTGAAAGACAGCCAATGAATAAAAGGGGCTCTTAAAAAATACAAATGAATGGTAACTATGTACTGAACTCTCATTGGCCTCGTCTTGCGATGCTATTTACGCTTCACACCAACCAACAAAAGCGGTACAGAGCACGTAGAGCAATAATGCACAGGCATCAGATGCATTGCCTGGCCTTGGATACACCTCTGTCGCTTACTACATGAGTGATCTTAAGCAAGTTCTTTAATCTTTACTTGCCTCAGTTTCTTTATCTATAAAATGGGGGTCCTACCTCCATTGGGTAGTTGAGAGAATAATAATTGAATGTATCTGTAGCTTTTACAGGAGTGCCTCGCACCTGATCCGGTTTTCTAGGTAAATAAATTGAGGCACAGACAGATGAAATAACTTGTCCCAGTCCTTCCAGCCAAAAAAAAGTGGGAACCAAAATTCCACACCAGGCCTGCCCCTGCAGCCTGCGCCCTGACCCACAATCCTGTGTGGCTCTCTGCTGGCGAAGTCTCTTACCTGTTGGAGAATCAGTTTCTTCACCCGCAGTCTGGGCATGGTAACACCAGGCTGCACCCCACCCGGTCCGTGGTGAGAGTCGACTGTGATAAGTATTTAAAGTGCTTTGAAGACTGACTGTATGGAAATCATACGCTGCCGTCATTGTTGTTGATTTGTGTTTTGAGATTTACCCCTTTCGTTTGTGTGCGATGAGTCACATTTGCATGTTTGTCGTGTTCGGGTGTGGGGCCTTCTGTCTGCTCTGTCACGCCGTGCTAGGACCTGCTGGCTCGCCTGCGTTCTCTGTGGTGCCTCCTACTTCCCTCCTGACTCACCTGGTGCTCGGTGCGCTCTCTGAAGATGATCCCGGGGGAAGAGGAAGCACAGAAGACGGGAACTTGAAGCCATCTACAGTTTTGGATACGTGTTGGATGTTCTCTGAAAGTTTTTATTGTTTGGGCAGGGGCCGAAAACATTCAACAAGTCTGGGGACATAACTGGATGTGAGTGAGCCCAAGTAAGTAAGAGTTCATTGAAATGCCAGAAGGGCATCTCAGCAAATCTGGAGCGTGCCTTCAGTGAACCAAGTTACGGGCCCAGAACCCTCTCTCCTTGCTAGTGGGGGTGACCTCCTGTGGGCTTCACACAACCTAGAAGTGGCCAATTGTGTCATGCAATGTGGGGAGAGATTTCATCCTGGGGAAGTCCTGTGACTCCACAAAAAGAAACAATGTAACTTCTCTAACTCAATCCAAGGGATTCTGTTTTGACCCATATTTCTACAGATCCACACAAGTCCTCATCAAAGTACAGCATAAGGGGACCTAGCTAATGTCCCCTTTTTTCAGAGTTACCCACAGTCTGGCATCCATGGTATGGCACCACCTGCAGATTTCTGACCATGGTAGGTAACTTTCTTTAGGGGGATGTATGGAGGGGTGGTGATTGGTCCCTATCAGGGTCACACAAGTACCTAGAAAGATCTGGAATTAGGGAGGGCAGGCAAAGCTGTCCTAAAACAATTAGCTACATTAGGAAAAACCCAAAAGTACATTTATATGCAGATGTCTCTGTGTTTGAACCATGTAAGTTCCTCGTGGGGAGGGAGGCAGGCAAGAGGAGAGAACTCTTTTAAGAGTGCAAGAGCGGTTGCTCCATTGCTCTTCCTCAGGATTTTACAATCTTCCTCTGTATCAAGAAACAAAAGCTGCCGAGCGCCTGTAATCCTAGCACTCTGGGAGGCCGAGGCGGGAGGATTGCTCAAGGTCGGGAGTTCGAAACCAGCCTGAGCAAGAGCGAGACCCCGTCTCTACTAAGAATAGAAAGAAATTAGCCAGATAACTAAAAATATATAGAAAAAATAAGCCGGGCATGGTGGTGCATGCCTGTAGTCCCAGCTACTCGGGAGGCTGAGGCAGGAGGATCGCTTGAGCCCAGAAGTTTGAGGTTGCTGTGAGCTAGGCTGATGCCACGGCACTGTAGCCCGGGCAACAGAGTGAGTGAGAATCTGTCTCAAAAAAAAAAAAAAAAAAAAAAGAAAGAAAAAAAGAAACAAAAGCTGGCATGGCCTCTGGTCTCTGTCCTTCACTTAACCCCTGAACTATTTCTCTGCCTCTCTACAGAGGCTGCCTGGCATCACTGTTTATTCATCTATATGCAGAAAGACCCTCAATTGGCTGCCCAGAAAGAGCATGCGCGGAGAGACTGAGAGAGAGCCCAAAGGGACAGAGAGGGTACGTAACTGGTCACTGGTCATCTTCCAGACACTGGGTCAACTCCATGGGAGTCCAATGTCTATCCTCACCCCCTCAGCTGGGATGGGGATAGGGTTACCTTGTGAGACTTTTTTTTAGTCAATAAAGAAGTTGTCCCTTGGGCAGCCTTTTCTAAACGTTCTCTGTATTTGAGTAGTTTCTGGAGTTTTATTTTTCACAGAGGCACCCCACTCCTATTTTCTCTGCCCTCAACTCCACACTGCAGACAGGCAAGCATCGGTCATGTTGTCATCCCTGGTATTTATGAAGGACCTCCCTCAAGGTAGCAATGGACTACCAGGTGAGTTTTTTAAAGTAGCTATGAGTCTCTTTGGGAGCAGAGCGGCTGGGAATCTCACCCACCCAAAGGTTCTTTCTTACCGGTAGCCGGCCGTGAGCACACGCTCAGGCTCACACTTTGAAAAACAGATTTACATCTGGGTTTGTGTTTTATGCCTCTAGCCAACTTCCCAACCCTGTGGTCCCACTATACGTAAAGTACTGCAAGTTAAAACATAATCCGTACCCTCAAGGAGTTTTAATCTGGAGTGGATCGTGACATACACAAGATTTCAACATTTTCTCCAAGTCCAGCTGTGAAATGAATAACTAAAGGGGCTCCTTGAGACAAAAAACATTTCCTTTAAACACATCTTCTATTACCATCGCACGTAAAAGTTTTAACTACTCTCTTTGTAACTTTCTTTCCTGGCAAGGTTGTGCCTTAGCTGCTACCACTCAGGAAAGCATCGTAATTGTAGCAGTCGCTTAGCCAAAAGGCCATGTTTTTGCTTTAGGGTAAACTTGTTAAAATTGGGACCTCAGCCAGGGTCATCCATCTCAGAACATTGTGAAAGCATCTTAGGGTTGTTCATCTAGCTACGGTCTAATTAATTTTCCAATGGACAAAGTAGCTTCTTGAGAGGGCCACGTAACAAGCATTTCCATTCATTTAAGGGAAGCTGGGTTTGGCTCTGAAGAGGGTCACGAGAAATCCTAATGGCTCCTTCTCTTCTTTGTGCGTCCTCAGGAGAGCCCGCATTGATGTCAGCAACGCAAAAGCTGTGCCCCGGGCAAATTGGAGTAGAACCGGTTTCCAGAGAGCCAAGTTCTTTGACTTCCCCTAGAAAGAAAGGGTATGGAAGCGAGCAGATGGGAAGGCTCTGCAGGCCCTTTTACATTATTGGATTTAGCTACGCTCACATAATGAAATTGTTGAGATTGTTTAAACCTTCTGCAGGGACTTCTGTTAGCAGAAAAGAAACTTGTACTAAAGCCATAAGAAGATTGTATTATAGATATAATGGAATCTTTTTTATCTTTTGCCTGGTTTTCTGCACAGGACTGACATCTTTTTCCTGGGCATGAAGCCAAAGGTCTATTTAATTTCTACTTAAAATTTCCCATGGTCACTGATACTGTCCCCCTAGATGGTGGTCTCATGAATTAATAAATAAAGACAAAACCAGTAGAAAGATTGTGAATCCTTGGAAGCTTTCTTTTTTTTTTTTTTTAAGTTGAGTATTTTGCACGGTAAATATAATCACTCCGATCAAAGAAGTGTGCTCCTGTCTTCAGGACAATGTTTCACTAATATCACCCAAATGGCAGTAAAATATTGAACTTACCTTTGTCCTGAAACCACAGCTATGATTAGATAAGGCTTGAATATGAAATCGCGGATTTTCTCTGCATCAGATGAATTCTCTTGAATAGGTGAGGCTGTACCATTGTCCTATTTTTATTGCATTTAGGATTTTGGGGTGGTAGCGAAATTTTAATTATAAATGTTATTTTATGTATTTTAAGTTTTCTAGGAGGGTTTTTTTTTGCCAATTAAGAGGGAGATATATTTGAGAGAGAGAGAGAGGTTGGGGGAAAAAGAGAGAGAAAGAGAGAATACAGATGTGGGAGAGAACTCTGATGTTAGAAACTGGTTGTCATGACAGTCAGCTTCTCATAAGGACCATCATGACAATTTGATTATAAAAAGTGCACCCTGTCGAACAGTATGTGTTCCAGGAAATGGCTGGCCAGGGAAACCTTCCGCCCCACCATTCATTTCAAGAATGTCGCAAACCGCTTGCTTTCTTGCAGCCAACCAAGGACAGTCAAACGCACCTGAAGACCAATTGGAAATTCATCCTGCCTTCCAGAAATCCCACCTTCACAAAACCCTTGCCGGTCAGAGGCTGTGTCAGGCGTCCCTTTTACATTTTATAAAAGTCACTTTCCTTTCTAACACCCGAGAACCCTTCTGCAACGAAAGTGACAGCAGGTGGGGTCCCTCGCCACAAATTTACGAACAAACAGCCTGTGTTCGTTTTGTCTCAGACTTAGTTTTGGCGTGGACAGATGTATCCACAACTTAGAACAACACCTTGCCTGGGGAAGAATTGAGTATTCGTTCATGCAACAACTATTTGCCGATCACCCGCTGTGGGTCAGGCACAATTCCCAATGGAGATGCAAGATACATAATTTGCCCGCTGTGACTCACCTCTTGGTGAATCCAAGAATTCCATAAATAGGGGTAATTTATCATCAACAATACGTACTGAGATATAAGCCTCCTTTTTATAGTTTAGAGAGCAGGGGCTCCTCTTTCATAGGTGTAACTGAAACCAAGTAGTTTGACATGATATCATAGACTGCTGGTGACAGAAATGTAGTTATTATTGTTGTTCTGGTTGTCATCGCCTCACTGTAGTCTTTGTAATTAGAGACGCATCAGGTTTCCAAAGAGAAGAAGTACATTAATTGATACCTTTACAGAACAGTTTTCTCTGCCTGGTGAAATACACTTTTGTTTTTCTTCTTAACTTATGGAACTATAACATAATTGGACAGTTACATGTATTGACGATATTCCTCTTTCACCAACATTTTACATCTGTGTTCAAGATTAAATGAAAAAGGATATTCTCAGGAAGCTAGCAGAAACAAAAGCAAGGCTTTGTGCCAAATATAAACATATTTCTGTCTAGCAAATAGCAGGAGCGTATAAAACATTCCCATTTCCCTTCTCACATAACAGAATGTTCTGTGCTTACTGTATTAGTTAACAAATTGGAGTCTGTTTATTTTGTTTGAAATTCGACTTCATCCATAAACTACAGCACTGCACAATAACACCAGAAGGACAATATCACCATTGTTTGCTTTTACAGTCATCTCGGCCCGCAGAATCCTGTTCCATTGTCAGCTCGCTGTCATCAGTCACTGTTGTTTCCCTCTTTCCAGAGTCTCTCTACTCATACCATTCAAATTATTGAGACACTCAGTGTTTTTGCTATCAGTGCGAACTTCTGAGAAGCTGGGTCTCCAGTGTGATGTCCCAATAACCCTGGACTGTTTGTCTTTCCACGGGTCATTCATTCCCGAGGCCCTGGGGAAGCTGAGTTGCACTGTGTGCCCTGCCGGGACGGGAGCTTCTCCTGCCCACGCCGGTTTGTTTCGCGGGACAATGAGGCATTTTCTGCTTGGCTGTCTCCACGGGCACCTACACAATGAGGTGGCTTAGGAAAGGGGGCGATGAAGCAGATGATCCCCCCAAATTCTTAGCGAGAGGAATGTTTGAGCCAGAAAACAATTGTGTTGTCCTTGTTAATTTTCATTACCTTTTTTTCTAATTGCAAAAAACTAAAGGCACTTGAAAAAAATTAAAGGATGAAAAGTAAGTCTCTCTCTTTCTCTCTGTGGTTGCCTCGTTCTCCCTTGTAGAATTACATTCTTTCATTCACGCTGCCACTATTCACTCTGTGCTTCCTGTGGGTGAGAAAGACATCAGCCACTGGAAATACAGAAATGAACGGGACAGGCACACTTCCTGCGCTCATGCAGCTGAGGGCCCAGTGGGAGATACAGATGTTAGGTTGTTTCTAGCATTGTTCTTTTGTAAAGGATATGTTCTATTAGGCACACGTGTAATATGTATTCTCTCTCTCATTTTTTAAAAAAAGACACAAATGGTGATTTGCTGTACATATGCTTTTGTGTTTTGTGTTATTGTTGTGAACAGTACGTAGAAGGTGTCTTTTTTTTTACTGTATAGCGTTCTTTCTCCCTTGCAAATAACGCCCTGGTTTTATTTTGGGGAATCACCTTTTTCCCATTTTTCGCATGCTCCTGGTGGGATTGTAAATCAAGTCCCCTGTCCTCTGCTAGCCGAGGGTTAGAGATGCAATTCCTTAGGGTCAGTCTCAACCAGAGTGACTCAAGGACAGACACGACATTTGAAAGGCATTACCAGTATCTGCACAAGAGACTGGCGTGGCACCTGCTGCTGAGTGGTCCGGGGTTGTCAATTTCTGTCCCGCTCGCTGGGCCCGTCCATTCTGTGGACCAACTTATATTGCTCTAATTCATTTCGGTTTTGCTTGCACGAGCCAGAAATAATGTCTGTTGTAACCCAAGACATTTAACCAAAGACATGTAGTACATCAGCATATATAGACCTACTTCATTCTTCATTAACGCCTGGATGATTTTCCTTCACATGGATGTATCGCAGTTTATTTAATCAGTCTAAGTGGAAATTTAAGTCCAGGGTTCTGTCAACAAATATTTCATAATATGCATCTATACAAATATATATTCTTGCATATCTACTTTTGGACAGATGTGTGAATGTATTTTGTGGGGATAAATGTCTAGAAAATAGAACAACTGGGTCAAAGAATTTGTATATTTTTAATAAACATCAAACAGTGTCAAAGCCCTTCATGTGAGAACAGTAATTACTGATTGAGAACATAAATAATGAAAAAAAGTGTAATGGCCGTTTATTTGTAATAACTCTTTATGGTCACTGAGCGAAAAGGTAATTTTGATTGAATTTAGAAAAAGTAACTAATAGCCTACATTTAGAAAATGGGGAAAATACATAAAAACACAAAGAAAAGCCAACCACTAAATCACTGTTAATTCTCACCCACAGTGGTAGAATTACATTTATTCATCATCATTTTTTTACATTCAGCTTTTGTAGTTGTTTTTGAAGAGAATTGTTATCGACTAGCAACTCCATCATAGCTGGAAGCAGAGGCCACTAAGTATATTTCTTAAATCACTGTGTATGGATTTTCTACTTAACTTTTTGTTTTTGATTTCTAATTTATTTGCTAGTGGTCAGAGGACTCTCTATGGTTCCAGCCTTTTGAAATTTACTGGGATGTTCTCCACGTGGAACAGGGTCAGTTGTGGGTACGTTCTAAGCACACCTGTGAAGAGAGTCTTTTCTCTAGTCCGGGCAGTCCGTATTTGATGCACTTGCTTTAAATTGGGTTTGCTGGTTGTGTTTTTCAAATCTTTTGTATCCTTATTGATTTAGTTCCCTTGATCTGTTAGTAACAGAGAAAGATACGTTAAAATTTTCTGCTATGATTACAGATCTATTTCTTGTTGTAATTCTGTCAATTTTTACTTCCTATATTTTGAGGCTTGGTTGTTAGGTACATAAAATTTATAATCATTATATTTTACTGGTGAGTGAAATATTTATTATTTAATTGCCTCTCTTCAACTCTAATAGCATCTTTGACTCAAAATACATTTTGTGTTATTTCAGTTTCCATTGTTAGTTTATATGACATATATTTTTCCTCTTTTTAAAATCTTTTTCTTTTAATCATTTATCCCTTTAAAACAGTGTATAGTGGGATTTTTTTTGGGGGGGGGCTTTGTTTTTAAATCCAGTCTTTGTCCTTTAAGTGGAGCATTTAGTACATTTATAGTTAATGTAATTATTGATACATTAGAGAATGTCTTCTGTCTATCTTATCTGTCCAGCCTGTTCTTTTTTCTTTTTCTTTTCTTTTTTATGTTTTTTGTATTATTTTGGATTTATGATCTCATATTTTTCTCTAGAAATGGAGCTTGAAAGTTTTACTTATATTCTTTTGGTATTTAATGTGGTTATTACATCTATCTTTGACTTATAAAGTCTAATATTAGCACTTTTAACCTCTCTGTGAACTTTAATGCTAGTCATTTTAATGCTATTTATTTCCTACTGATTAGTGTGATGTGTATTTTAGTTTTCCATGTTGCAAAAGCCAGAAAGATATTGTTGTTCTGTACACTTAATGCCCGTTTGACACGGGCACATGTTTACCATTTTTGTTGCTCTTTCCTCCTTTTTTGCATCTCTGTTCTTTCACCCAGGATAATCTTCCTTCTGCTGAAAGAGCACTCTCTAATGTATTCTTTAGTAAGTATCTGTTGGTGACAAATTCTTTTAGTCTTTTAGAATGAAATGTCTTTATTTTGCCTTCATTGGGAATTAATTTTTTTAATTTGCCGGTTTGACAGGCGATAATGGTATTATACTGCTTTAATTTGCATGTATTTCATATATTTATTGCCGTTTTTCTTTCTTCTCTTGGGTACTTAATTTCCAAAATGTTAAAAGCATCTTTTTCTTTTCTTTTTCTCTGTTTTTTTTTTTTGCAGGAGAGGAGGAAAGGCTAAATTATTCATGTAACTGAGGTTAAAGTACTATGTATGTTTTTGGTAGCATTTGTTTATTGCGCATACAGGTCCGTGCACACACAAAGACACAAAACACCTGTTTAAGAGCTGCCTATGGCTGATAATTTAGCCCTTTACGTGGGCAAGCATGTTGTTAATGCCACCAAGACTTCTAAACCATTCTGGACAGTTACTCTCATTTTATAGCATAAACTTTTACTCCTTGATGAGGCTGATTAGTTCAGAAAGGTGTCTTGGCCTCTCAGAAGGATGTCTGGGTATCAAAAGATGTCAGAAGAATTACAAATTATATTCAATACCTACTTTGTTATTCTGCAGATGCAATAATGAAAGAAAACGTGGCTGACATTTAACTTTTAGCACTAAAAGGGATCCCAGAGACAATATAGCTAAACACACAGGATTTCTTAGAGCTTGGGAAAAGGTACAGGTAGGTACCATCTTCTAAGACTCTCCGTAAATTAACAATTAAGAAATACCCAAACTGGCTTACAAAAATTATAATTTTTTTTTTAAAGTTTGAAATTTTCAAATTAAAATTCTTAGTGAGCATACAAAACACCATGCAACATTATTGTGTTGGTCACAGGTTATAGTTTTTAAAAACAAATACTAACACCACATTACAGGCAGTGAGTCCAGATAATGAGACACAAATTTACAGTTGTATGGAGAACGTTATCTATTTTCTATCCTTGAGTGTCTTTCTCTGATTATGTGTAATAATACAGAGCTCATGTCTAAGCATCTACGTCCCATGCTGTTTGTGGCTGTAAACCCCAGGCCAAGAGACCCTGTGAGCTGCCCTTCCAAACTGCATTGGCTCTGTGAATGTCCTTTCTTATTTTACTGATGACAACACGGAAGCCCAGAAACTGAACTGATCTACCCAACATTTTTTTTTCACTGAGTGGCAGAGCCAGGGCTGGAGCCAGAACTCTGACTCTTAGATCGATGTCTTTGCAACTGTGTGATGCTGTGTGTACTCTGTCTTTTCTGCAATGTTTCAGAAGAGGAGCTTTTTATTTTGAAATTTCATTGAAGGGAAGAGATGATCCTAGGCCAATAGAAGCTCATTCCTTCAACCTAATATTTTATTTTGAGGACTTATCTGAAAACATGTTTATTCTCTTATCTTTCTCCCCTCTGTTATCTATTCTTACCTATTGTTGAGTAACAGAGCATCTGAAAACTTAATAGCTGAGAATTTATTTTTATCTACAGTACTTTCAGCAGGAATGCTGGTAGAGCTCACCTGGGCAGTTCTTCTCTTCCATATGGGCTGGGCTGGAAGCTACAAGGAGACACTACTTACCTGTGTGGCATCCCATCTCTGTACTGTTCCACATGTCCTGGGTCTTCATGTGGTGTCTTATCATTGAGCATTCTGGCCTAAGCTTCTTCCAGCGTGGCATCTGGCTGGCCACATGGAAAGTGGAGACCCTCAAAGGGCTCTTGAAGACCTTGCCCAGAACTGGTGGACTGGCACCTTCACCGTCTTCCACGGGTCAAAGCAGGCCACAGGCTGGCCTGGATTTGGGGGAAGGGAAAGAGAATTTACCCTTTGATGGCTGGAGTGACAGTCACATACAGGGTGGGAAGGAATTGAGGAAAACCATCTTTGGATCCTGTTCACTACTCTCCCTTAGCAAGTATTTGGTATTTCTTTTCTGAAGACCAGAACACATTGCTTCTTTCAAACTTGTTTTTATTTTAAAGCATAAATTAGAACATGAGTTGGGCATATGCTTACCCACTTGGTCCTTTCCTTATTGACTAAAGATAGAACAGATTCATTCTAAACAGGCTTCAGTTAATGCAAAGTATGTAGGCCACCCCTGTAGAAACTTGCTTCATAATCAAGGATTCATGTAACGTTTTAGTTTTCCATTTGCTTCGGCCCCTCCTGGTAGTAGCCAACAAAAAAATTATAGTTTTAATAGCTAGTTGACACAGCTGATTTTATCGATTTTAATAAATAATCAAACATGCCTAAAAGCAAAAACATCAAACATATGATCTAAATCCCTGAAACCTTGCCCGTGCTAATCACGAAACTCAGTTAAATGACTAAGATAAAAACAGATTAGTGTCATTAGGCAAAAAAAAGAACATGCTCCAATTACAGAACATACATCTTATCAGGTTGCTTAATAAAAACCTAAACTGCTAAATGAGCAGCCGCCCCCTCTTGCATGTGCGGAGTGCTGCGGCCTCTTATTTTAAACAGTCATGTGAGGCAAGCCGACAACCACAGCACGTGGAGGAGGATGGATTGAGGATCCATGGATGAATCGAGGGCCTGTTCTTCCCTACTGCGATTCTCAGGAGCCCTGCAAAGCTTGACAAGCATGGACACTGACACAGAGATGAAGCAAGTCATCCAAGACCCCCAGCTAATGAGAGGTAGAAGTGGGATTCAAACCCAGGACTCCATGCTTACCCAAGTCCATGTGATTTCCACCACTCCCATGCTGCCTCTCAAAGGGAATAAAATCATACGTATCAGGAGAAACGCCCTCAGGTCAGCCCCGGGGCCCGCCTGTTCTATTGTCAGAGTCCTACGATAGTTCCAAGAAGAGGGTGGATGCGCTATTCTCATGGATGTCCTTCTCGTGTCTTGCGGTGTGTGTGAAACCTCCCCCACTTCCTCTTAATAACCTACTCTTAATTTCTTCCTATGTAATCTCTCAGAAATAATTGGCTCCCGTGAGGAGGGCAGACCATATAGAGCACTGGTGTTTACACTCTGGGGTGTTACTCAGGAATTCTTTACCTTCTGTATGCTTTAGACCTTTCTGTCATTATGGCAAAGACTATAGACTCCCCAGATTAATGCTTCTAAATGTATAAAATAAAATACAAAGAAACCAAATTTATTGAGATACTATTTAATTTTATGGACCCCCACTTAAATGAGTTCAAGCAAAAAAAAAAAAAAAAGACAAACAATGAGGGTGGTGGTGACTTTATTGGCTTAAAAGAACTAGACCAGGGATCAGCAAACTAGAGCCCACAGGCCAAATCTGGCCCATCACCTATTTTTGTAAAGTTTATTAGAAAACCGTTACTTTCATTTGTTTATACAGTGTCTGTGGTTATTTTCTCAGGAGAAAAACAAAAACGAAAACAAAAAGTCTCGCATTTTTCTCATGCAGAGAAATGCAGCTGTTCTTCAAAACCCCATTTCAGGTCTCCTTTGAATTCCAAAGAGTTGGTTAAAGCTTTGACAGTACCTATCTATTGTTAGGGGGTTTGACCAATGACGTTTTTAAATTTAGGGCCCTTCTGCCCAGACCTAATATGTGGGTGGCGAGAGTTTGTTTTTTCTACTAGTTCTTCAGAGTGTGCATAATTTGTCACTTTCACAAAGTTGACTTTGACCTGTGACTGCTTTCGTTTAATCCAAAATGTAAGGCAGTGACAAGATCCCAGAATTGCATGTGAGACTGAAACAAATACAGATTTTAAAAATTTTTTATTGTGGAAGTGAAGTCAATTGGTTAAGAAGCATCTACAAAGAAAACTACGGGTATTTCAGTTCCATTTCTCCAATACTGTAGCAAAGACAACAAAGATTGGGAAAATCTCATAATGTCCATTCAAACATAGCCTGGGAGGGAATCCAAGAACATAGGCTATAAAACAAATAAATCACTTGCTATTATGAAGCATGGAAAGCACAGTGACCTCAGAACTAAAGAAGGAAATGATCACTATTCATGTTATGTTTTAAAAACACAAATAGTAAAGAGTGACCTGTGGAAACTTATTCTGGAATGTCAGATGAAATCAATTCCCACCGATGAGTGCATCCTGGCAACCAGACACGGCAGTGCTCTGGGTGAAAGGCGACATGAAGGGACAGGGATGATTGTGTGAACTGTCTCCACCCCTTTGTCTGCGCTAGCTCCCAACCAGACAGAGCAGGAGAGCCTGCTGCTTCCATCCCATGAGCCTGAACTGCAGGAGAGAGATACGAGTCAAAACTGAGATCATGGTGCTTGAGATTATTTTCAAGAAGCAGTATCTGTTGGTCTCTGGGGAAGCTAAAACCTCCTTTGCCTACTATGGTAGGCAGATAATGGCTTCTCCAAGATGTCCATGTCCTAATCCTTGGAACCTCTGGATATGTTACCTTTGCGTGGCAAAAGAGACTTTGTAGGTGTGATTCAGTTAAGGATCTTGAGATGGGGAGAGTTTTCTGGATTATCCAGATGGGCCCAATGTAATCACAAGGGTTCATATATGGGAAAGAGGAAAGCAAGAGTGTCAGAGTCAAAGAGAAATTTGAAGATACCACATTGCTGACTTTGAACATGGAGGAAGGGGCCAAAGCCAAAGAATGCAGGCAGCCTCTAGAAGCTAGAGAATGCAAGGAAAGAGATTCTCCCCTAGAGCTTCCAGAAGGAGCACAGCCCTGTAGGCTCATTGTGGAAGTCTGACCTCTAGATCTATAAGAAAATAAATTGTGTTGTTTTAAGCTTCTGCATTGGTGGTAATTTGTTACAGCAACCATACGAAACTGATACACCCACCTGTCCTCTTTCACTCTACTACCAAGAAGGGTCTTGATATGCCCCAGTGAAATCAGAGGACAGGAACTGGGCCGAAATGTAGAAGGTGAGACTTTGAATGTGATCCAGGGAGCGGTGGGGCTTTGGGGTGGCTAACTCTTCTGCTTCTTACCTTTGGTTTTCAATGGGAAGTCATGGTTTCTCAGAAGTTCTGGTTTCTTACATGGATGGGATGGTATAAGGATCCTGGGGCTTCTTCTACCTTGGGAGGAAGCCACTGTTCCTTTTCATCTATCCTAAAAGACCAAGCTGTGGTCAAGCGTGAAGATTCTGGAGCAAGACCATCTGGTTTTGAAACAGATGAGTTATTTATGTCAAACACTTAAACAGTGCTTGACATACAGTAAATGTGATGATGATGATGATAAGTTCCTAAGTTGTCTGGGTTTTGACTCTGGCTCTCTTGTTTTTGGATCTGTAATATTGCACCACTTTTAAAAGCCTAAATTGAGTTTCTTTTCTTAAAAAACTTTATAAACTAGAGATAATAATAGTAGCCACCTCAAAGGTTGTTATGAGAACTAAAATCATACAAATTAAAACATATGGCACATGGTCAGTGCTCAGTAAAATTCAGCCGTATTGCTATTACGAATTGTAGTCATGGGGGCTCCAGGCAAAGGAGGCCAGTAGTTGACGCTTGAACCTCTCTAGGATGTAGTTCTTCTTAATCTTCTTTTATTTAGTTTTTGCTTCTCTTCCTTTGAGGATAGTAAGATTGAAAGGACTCAGAAAGGTGCCATTGCATTCTTATTCCACAGCCAGGCAATTCAAAACTGGGGCCCTCGTCCACGAGCCAGAGGCACGAGAAGACACTGTATAAGCATGGCACATCTTCCTGGAAAGTCAACTTTACTCAAAGGTAAATAATTTAACATATTTTCCTTTTAAAACAAACACAGATGTATTATGAAGGAGGATGCAAATTTTACATGAATTTTTAAGAATAGGAGTGGATTATTCCGCCACTTTCTTATTGCAGCTTTAGAAACACAACTCAAACCAGCTGGAGCAGAGAAGACACTCCTGATCCTGTAAGTTGAAACTTTTGGAGGGATAGAGTTCAGAGGCATAGCTAGATCCCAAGGCTCTCTGAAGACTCTCTGTAAAGAAATGTCTCCTCCAGTCCAGAAACCAGAAGCGCAGGAAATTCTTGCTTGGCTCCTCTTATTATAGGCAGAGAGCATCCAAAGACCCTAAGAACAGAGTGCAAAAATGCACCATGTGCATCACAGCCAGATAAATGCTGGTATTTTTGCAGCAGGTGAGGGAACTGGGCTAAGCATCAATTGTTGAGTGTGTGATTAGCCAAATCTCCAGGTGAATCTTTCAGAAATGAACGGTAAGCACAACAAATTTGGGTCTAAAAGTCATCTTTATTCCTTTTTATCTTTTCCTTTAGTCCTCTCTTTCTGGTCAACTCTTGTCTTTTCTCATAATCAAGAGCTAAAGCATTAAAAAGGCAAGCAAAAATTCAATAGAAACAGCGGTTTGCAGGCACCCGAGACGAAAGAATACAATTTTAACATCTCACGGGAAATGGCCAAAGGAGCTGAAATTATCCAAATGTCCTGTGTTTGCACAGATTTTTCTTCTCCTAGCCCTCCCCACAATCTGGAGACTGTGGCGTCTGCGGTGGCGGCAGGTGAGTCAACACAGCCCGGTCTGGCTGCAGGGGAACTTGTCAAGGAGGGTGGCGTTTGCAGTAGACTCTCCTGGTCTCTGTGCAGGTGGGACCCGGAGCCTTCAAACTGCCCATCCTCCACTGCGTGCCTCTGCACATTTCTCTTCACCTTCTAATCATCTGAGTGAGCCGACTTAGATATCATTCCTTCCCCACTAGCTAATGAGAATAGTAATAATAATAATTAATAATAATGATGATGATAGCAGGAGCAGCTCCTGTGGATTGAGCGCCTTCTGCACCTCTCAAGGCATGATGCAGAGTAAACTCTTTACGAGCATGATTTCGGGTCTTCTTCCCAACAACCATATGCAACGTGCACCATTACACGAACATACGTTGTGATTTCCTACCAGGGAAGGAACTGAGATTGAGCACGTTTAAGCAAGTTTCTCAGTGTCAGAGAGTGAGAAAACGATGCAAGCGAGTTTTGAAAGTGTCGGTAACGGCGAAGGATGTGGTTTACCCGCCTAGTTACCTGTATTTAGCATGGGCACCTTGGAGATTGTAAAGCTATATCTTCAAGGAGGGAGTTATAAGTTGGAATTTTATTCTCCATGGGAAATGACTTTAGAATTCTTCCTCTTCTACCACATGGGCTGATCATGGAAAGAATTCCGTGTGTGTGTGTGTGTGTGTTTGGGGTTCGGGAGGTGGGAAGGGAAGGTAGGACATGAGACATGAGCAAACCTTATTCCTTAAGAAGCTACCAGAACACATTTCCTGTGATAATTAGGATAGTGAGTTTCCATTTGCAGTTAGAAATCTACATTTTTTTCATATTACGTTTTCTTTTATTTCTGTTTGATATGTTTACTTATCTAGAAAGAAGCTGGCATATGGCCTGTCTTTCAGCCTTGTGAACCTTTGGCTGTTTTTGTAACTGTTTACCCTGTTTTTAAAAATTTTTAGTCAATGAAAATAATGAAGTTCATCCGCTTATAAAATAAAACATCTGTGGCAAAATAAAGGAGGGGCAGAACGCTGAAAGAGCAGTCCAGAGAAACATAGCTTATTTAAACAATGCCAAATGTATGTCTCCTACGCCTGATTATGTATTTTTTTTTTTTTAGTTCTAAAAACCTCTCTTTGATCTTCTGTAATTAATTGCCATTAAGGATCCAAATAATTTTTGGTGCCAGGCTCAACGAATTTCTCAGATTGCGGTGATATTAATGGGGTAAAACCAAGCATCATTATCATATATTTTATTATTTTGGGATTGTTTTCAAGCCACTGGAAGAATTGGACTATAGCCTGCTCCAATGAATAAGGTTTTTAAATGCATTTCTACAAATCTGTTTTTTGGGAGCAAAAATCTTGACCTAAAAAAACTTGCTTGCAGCTGAGACTTATTTGCTATGCATGAAGAAAGCCCGGGAGCCATTTCTTTTTTTAATAATTAGTTTCAAAGAAACCCACGACATCTTCATCAACATTTGTAAAGAAGTAGTCCCTATCAAGGGGACGAGAGACTTTGCGATCTAATCCTGTTTCAGCAGCAGAAGCGGAGTCTGATGGGTGACGGAGTCTTACGTCACCTGCTGACAGGTGGCAGTGCTGCCTGGAACGCTACAGATTAATAAGAAGGGCCTCTTGTTTTCACCAATGCAAAGATTTTGTTCCTCCAATAATCTGTTGTCCTTGAGTTGGGGCTGGAGTATACAGAGATTTCTACAAATCGACTCTCAGCAGTAACTTGGAGGATTGAAATGACGACATCATGTCCCCCAACCGGACCCCCAAATGCGCATAATTTGATTTCATTAAGAAATTGTGTTGTGATATCGCCAGTACAGAAGAGACACAACCAACTATTTATAATAGTCGTTGTGGTTTATGGGGCTAATATCACTTATGGGGCTAATTTCATTTCTTATTGCAAAATCTATGTCGCGCTCTGGCGTGCATCGTGAATTCCAAAGGCAATGCTAATTGACTGGATGGAGTAAGGTCCCTTTGGCCTTAGCCTCGTGTCACTTCACTTTGTCTTCTTGCATTGTTTTTCAAGAACACCCTTAAAGAATTCACTGATTCTGACCAGGTTTGATACACAACTAAAGGGCTTATACAACTCAAGTTCGAGTTCGTTGACTTTCTCATCTTGAAACAAAATGGTAGCTGTCACCATTTTCAAATGGAATAGCTTCTGTCATTTAAACATAGCACTTATTTTTTGTTCTGGGGATAAAGGAAAGATTGAATGAGTATCTTGTGAAGAAAAAGTTGTGTTGGCATTTTATGTGATTGCCCCAAATTTAAGAACGCGGTTAGAAGAATTAAATCCAAATTCCCTCTTAAGGTAGCCTTCCAGTCGATTTTAAAACATGTTGCCGTGACTTCAGAATTGCTAAATCTCAACTCATCTGATCATCTCTGCTTTGCAGTTGACTCCCTAAACTTCCATTTTAGTGAAAACTACCAAATCATTTTCAGTCTCTAAGGCTAGGCGTCTTATAATAATTTTCTGTATTTAGTTCTTTATTTCCTGTAGTCACAAATTTTTTATTGTGTAGCTGTTACTCATAGCCACTGTTAAAAATTAACGTCTGGCAGGTAGTGTTCTTCTTAGTGCATAAAAATTTGAATTCGCAACTCTGCTGTACCTTCTCCTCGTGCTTCTCCTTGACTCAGTCACTTCCAGTGGCTCCCATTTGTCCACTATCACAAATTTGGCCACATCTGCTTGTTTTGGGAAACAAGGTCTGATCTCTGTTTTCAGTTCTTCACACGCCCATTTCTGTCTCTGTGCCTCTGTTCACGTTGAGCCTTTCTCCCAAATTGTCCACGCTTTTTCCTTCTGCCTGTCTCAACCTGACCTTCCCGTCCAGGCTTGGTGCGGCGACTCCTTTCTATCTTCTTCCAACCATTCTCACCCACGCTGGCCTGTCCGTAGGTTCACACCTGCCTCGACCACTAACTGGGTTACACCATTCTGTCTGGGATTGTGCTCTAATGAGCCTATGTCTCTTTCATTTCCTCGGCCAGACTGGCAGTCCTTTACCCCAAAGAACAATGTCTCACACCTCTTTTGTATTCCTACAGTGACTGGCACAAGTCTAGACATATAGTAAGGTGCTTACTATTAAACAAGTGTCTGATTAATGAAAACAACACATGATTGTCCTGGTTTTCACTGACATACCATGGTAAAATCACTCTAGTTTGTTGTTATTTTTCGTGATTTATCGTCTTTGGGTTTTTTTTTAGGGTTTTTTTTTTCCCACAAATTGACATCTTTTAGTTGCCTTAAATTAAAAATTAGGCAGAGATATACTTTCTGATTGAAATAGAAGCTAGTAGATGGTATTAGGCTAGCATCTCAGGAATAATAGTAAAGTTAGCTGATATTTATCAAGTTATTAATAGTAGATACCACCAAAAGAAATGGAGAATTGGAGGGAGTAAGCTGCTTGCCCTCCCAGCTGGTTTTGCTTTGCACTAATCTCAGTTGTTCTTCACAAGGTCCCTGGAAGATATATACACGGAGGAAGCAAAGGAAAGCATCAGACTTTTGTCTTGTTCGCTGGGGCTTTGACTACTCAGTGTAGAACTCTGTCGTGCAGGCTGGTTCCAGTGGAAGGCTTTTGTTTTGTTTTCCAGCGATGACGGCCTGCACCAAAAATCTGTCTCCCCCACTTCATGCAAATCTTAGATCTTAACAACAGCAATGGCAATGAAAGATACAGAAGAAAAGAAGGGAGAAGAACAGAAAATTCAAGAATATTTGACTCCTCGTGTCTATTTAGCCAACTGTGGGAAGAGGTGAGAGAAAGATGACCTCAAGACGGTTGAGGTCACGAGCTTGTCCCATTCTTGGTGAAAAGCTGGGGAGACGGAACTGGAAGAGGCCCTGAGCTTCCCATAGACACCACCGTGGGCTAAGATCTACTTAGGTGTTATTTTATAACGAACTCAGCTAAACACAGAATATTTGAAGGTTGGTGGACATAGTAAAGTTTTGATGCATATTGTTGCTTTAAAGAATCTAGAGGGAAAGCTATCTTGGAATAATAAATATAGTAGTTTTATGTTAATGCTGAGCCTCTAGTTGGTTTATATTTAATTAGCTAACAACCACCTTCAATCAGAGATCCTGCTCTCAGAAAGAAGTTAGAAGAGAAAATAGGAAACAGAAAATGGCAGAAACTAATCTGCAGTTGACCCTCGAACAACATGGGGGTTAGGGGCGCCGACCCCCATGCAGTTGAAAATTCACATATAAGCTTTGACTATCCCCAGGCTTAACTGCTAATAGCCTGTGGTTAACTGGAAGCCTTACTGATAACATACACAGTTGATTAACACATATTTTGCATCTGTATTATATACTGTATTCGTATAATAAAGTAAGCCAGAGAATAGAAAGTATTATTAAGAAAATCAAAAGGAAGAGAAAATATATTTACCATTCCTTACATGGAAGTGGATCATCTTAAAAGTCTTTGTCTTCACATTGGGTAGGTTTAGGAGGAGGAGGAGGAGGAGGAGGAGGAAGAGGAAGGACTGGTATTACTGTCTCACGGGTGGCAGAGATGGAAGGAAATCCACATGTCAGCGGTCCCACACAGTTCAAACCCATGTTGGTCATTTGAGCCACCTGTAGTGGAAATGACAAGCAGTGAAAGTTTGGTAATTATAAAAGTATAAAAGGAGGAAATAATTTTAAAATTTTTTCCAATGACACAGTATTCCTTCCTTAGGAAGGAATTTCCTTAGGAATTTCATTTTGCTAAGGTGTTATATTTATTTCATGAAAGGCAATAATGTCGTTGGAAGATGCTATTTGCTGCTGCTCTCCAAGCGTTGAATGTGTTCTGTTTTAACTTTTGAGAATACAATTTCTGATTTCAAGGACCAGTGTTTCTGATTTAAGGTAGTTGTTAGCTAAGTGAATATAAAACAATCTGAAGCTCTGCAAATTATTTCTTTTATCCATTTCTTTTTCATTCCTTCCTCCCTTCTGCCTCTCCCTCTCTTTCAGTCTTTCTGACTTGTCTGTGTCTCTTTCTTTCTGTCTATGTGTTTCTTTCCCACTGAAATCAAGACTTCCTGGTGGTTAGTAAAGCTCCCACAAATAACAGAGGGTATTGCTTTGCCAGGGTCTAAACGATGACATCCTGCAGGAATATTGAAGACATATCAAGTCCCTCATCACCGCAGACCAGTGGTCTAGACTAAAATTTTTTTCTCTGTCCACAACATCCTGTGGTAGCAGAATAGTTTATTTGTTAAAATCGTATAATATGATGATTTTATGGTGGCCTGAGAGTCACTGAGGGCAGCTCCAGATCTCTTCAGGGATTCATGCTGGTGAGCTCGAAGTTAAAGGTGATACCCTGTGAGTTCACCACACTAAGATTCCCAACAGGCTGGCAATGTCAGCACACTCGGAAGAAATGTATTAATTGGACATTATCGCGGGGTTGTGCATGCATGGCATTTTATCCTATCAGTCTTTTCTTTTTCTCTGAAAGAATATTGTTAACTCCAGTTACAGAAGCATCCCTGGATGGTGGGAGAGGGCAGCAAGCTGGGTTGGGACATCACTTTAATCCTGACTCCTGGAGGCACGGTGTTCACAATGAGAGAGGAGGGCAAGTTCTCAAACTGTCCTGGAAGTTTGTGGAACGGGTGCTCTACACCTATTTTAACAAAAACCTCTGTGACCCTGGAGATGACTCTGCTATCCATGAATCAGGCCACCGAGGCATTTTCATTTGCTATAATTTTCTTTGAGGTTGAACGTTCGTAATGATTTATCTCAGTAGTTAGCTAAAATATTTGCGTCCTATTTAGACAAAGTAATGGAGAGAGCAGGATTCTGGACTTTGAAAAATGGAAATGGGAGAATCGAGCTTCAGAAAAAAATGTATCATCAGCCATGTAGAAAGCTAAAATTTGGTATAGACTAATTAATTGTGACTCAATTTTTGTTCTAATACCCTTGGAGACATCGGACGTTAATCTCTTTTTCTCTCCTTTGGAGAATCTACTGAAAAATTTAAGTGAGCCAGAGGTGACTAAATTAGAGTTTTCTTGAAAGCCATGACTGAAATTTATCATCAAGCTTGGGCAAGGTTATCTCTCAATGTACCAACCCACTAATTTTAGAAACCTTCCCTCTTTGTCATCAAAAATCAATTTAATGTCAGGAAGGATTGTTTTCTTAAATCAGAGAAGTTGTAAAGATTGTTATGAGTGTAGGAGGAGTAGGTTGAGAGTAACAAACATTGGTTTATTTCAGAATAATGCCACAAAGGTGGATCTGTACATTTATTCTCTTACACCAAATCTATTCTTAGACCCATTCATCCCCAGATGTTGCCATCTTTGGGGCCATACATCATCAGAGTGAGGTGCTCCTATAATGTATTGTGCTAATATATTGTGCAAAGGACGGCCCTGATGATAAATTTCTTAAATGATGGTGCTGTCTAAGGCTAATGACTCCAAGAGCAAATGCAAGGTAATGCAGTGATTTCTTTTCAGGCCCCAGCAAAGGATACAGAAGACATCTCAAAGCCATTTTCATTTAGGGGTAGTGTTGAAATAGACAGGATTTAAAAGGCCTTTGCAACATCTACACAGGCAGGAAGTATTAGGGCAAATGTGAATGGCTTTGCATTTTCAGTTGCAAACCATTTGATGCTTTACTCATTGGAGTTTGGTTTTTTTTTCTTTCTAATTTTAGTTTAGAACATTTAAAAAAACACCTAAAGTGATTGTTTGACGGAAAGAGGAATTAGCTGTTGAGGCTTTGCTCTCTCTGTGGGAATAACACACCTTGGGCGTCTTTGAATATGCAGTGTTTGCTTTAAGTTCTTTACTTTGGGCAGGAGATATGTTCCCAAGACCTTTGTCCACATGTGTGCAGCCAGACCAATGAACTGACTGGGGGAATTTGTGGCCGAGAGACTCTTGTTCTGGCAGAAGGTTTGTGGGTAGACGGCAAATTCCTGTCTGCGCCCCAGAGTTACATCACATCCGTGCCCAGGAAATGCCTGGTTACACTTTAGCTGAAAAAGAAACAACCCTGCATTTGAGAAATTGAGAGGCAGAAGGAAACACTGAATAGGATATTTCGGTGGAAGTCATTCATGTGGGTTGTGTGGTGTATGCTCTCTGTGCTAAAGACAGCAAAAACTGTGACGGTTGTTTTTTAATACTGGAGGATGAAGCTCTCCAGGTAGTTTCATTCCCATCGTTAAGGCATCTTCAAAACAAGATGTGTCTGATGTTTTTCCAGAGGTAAAAAATGTGAGTTCAAATACCATCCACATAATGGAGTTTCCTCATTGGCCATAATGCTAGGAGTAAGAGCTAAAATGCGTAGGTCATTGCCAGCCATGCTTCCGAGTGCTTCTATGCGTTGACCAGTGCGTTGAAACAGGCATCATTTTTAAGCCGACATGACAGGTGAGAGATTTGCTCTTAGAAAGGATAAGCCACTTGCTCCAGGTGACTAGTAGATCTGGTATTTGGACCATCTGACTCCTATGGTCATGAGCCAAACTACTATACTCTATTGCAAGCTCCTTTAAAATTTTTAAATGAATCCTGTCTCCTTTTGTAACACAACATGAGATGGTGAGAATCAAGTCATAGACTGGATTTGAAAATAAATAATTTTATTACCCAATTCATTGGCTTTTACCAGGTGATATTACCTTTAGTCTATCCTTCTTTCTAGCCAAACACGTAACCCAGTAAGAGTAAATTCTTTCCTCTTTAGTTAGATGCCATATCAAATTTTGAGAATTTCGCCAGGCATGGTGGCTCGCGCTTATAATCCCAGCACTTTGGGAAGCTGAGGTGGGCGGATTGCTTGAGGCCAGGAGTTTGAGACCAGACTGGGTGACATAGTGAGACCCTATATCTGCAAAAAATAAGAAAAACTAGAAGGGCATGGTGGTGGGTGCCTGCAGTCCTAGCTAATCAGGAGGCTGCGGCAGGAGGACCACCTGAGCCCAGGAGTTTGAGGCTGCAGTGAGCTATTATCACACCACTGCACTCCAGCCTGGGTGACAGAGAGACACCCTCTCTCAGATAATAATAATTTGAGATTTTTTTTTAAACGCTGTTACTCTTAGTCTTTGAACAATGGATGAGACCAGTGTGGGATCTTCTTGGTCTAATGGCCCTTCAAAGTTCTCTACACTCTGTTGAGAGAATAGCGAGTGGTTCTAAACTGCTATTTAGCCAGAAGGTAGCACTTTGTTGGTGAAAATAGCTACGTATTGAATTAGGGCCTTTGGGGTAGTGATTTTAACTTGTAATAGGAAGATTTGGTTGAAATCCTTTGGACGTGGTTTACATTAGAAATCATTCTTTGCCCATTAGATGCCTTCTCACTCCTTGAATTGTTTTCTTGAATCCATATTTACTCCAGTTTTGTTAATTGTAAGGAAAAAAAATCGAATTTTAGTGGTCCTTTTTTGTGAGCTTTCATACTCTATGGAATATTTCCCTTTCACGAGTGTCAATGAGAGGAATATTAGAATGACAATATAGTTTTCTTTGGTATTTTTGCCAATAAATTTGTCCTGATGTGATTGAGAGAAAATAAATAAAATAAAAATCACTATGAGCGCTTAGTGTTAGATATCAAATCAGTGTTTATAAACTTTTAATAATTTTAACACATTGTTTATTTATCATCCTATTCAGATTTTCCTTTTTGTTGCTTAAGTGATCGAGAGACTGGGAACTGGACTCTAACTTTAGTTTTCTTTTTTATCAATTTTCTTTAAGATGAAAGGATACTACAGGCCACCTTTAGTATCTTGGTATTAAGCAACCAGTTCCGATGAGTGATCATCTTGCTTCACTCTGTGCAAATATAACGAGATAGCTAAGCACAAGCAGCTAATATTTTCAGAACATAACTACATTTGCTGAGTCCTGACCATGTGCCACACATTCCACTGTGATTCCACGTCATCATCTCATTTACTTCCTACAGCACTACCAAGAAGTGGTTATTAATGGCCTCATTTTACAAATGAAGAAACTGAGATTTAGGAATTTGCAGTAGACTCCATAGTTTGCATTATATTAATAAATGGTGAAATTGGATTTTAATCATGTTTGTCTAATGCCAAACCCAACTCGACAACAATGAAAATAAACAATCCAGTTCAAAAATGGGCAAAGAACTTCAATAGACATTTCTCCGTAGAAGATATACAGATGGCCAATAAGCGTATGAAAAGATGCTCAACATTATTAGGCATTGGGGAAATGCAAATCAACATCACAGTGAGATACTACTTCACACCCATTAGATAGGCTATTATTTAAAAAAAAAGAAGAAAATAACAATTGTTGGCAAGGATGTAGAGAAATCGGAACTCTTATGCACTGCGGGTGGGAATGTAAAATTGGGCAGCTGCTGTGGAAAACAGTTTGGCAATTTCTCAAAAAGTTGAACACAGAATTACTATACGGTCTGGCAATTCTGCTCCTAGGTATGTACCCAAAGGAATTTAAAGCAGGGAGTCAATGGCAACGTTATTCACAATAGCCAAAAGGTGGAAACAACCCAAGTGTCTATCAACAGGAGAATGGATAAATAAAATGTGGTATATATATATAGTGAAATATTATGCAGCCAAAATAAGGAATAAAATTCTGATATAGGCTACACCATAGATGAACCTTGAAAACATTATCCTAAATGAAATAATCCAGACAAAGAACAAACGCTGTATGATTCTGCTTACACGAGGTCCTTAGAGTAGGCAAATTCACAGACACGGAAAGTGGAAGAGAAGTTATCAGGGACTAGGTGAGATGGGGAGAATGGGGAGCTATTATTTAATGGGGGCACAGGGTTTCTGTTTGGAATGATGAAAAAGTTCTGGAAACAGTGGTGATGGTCACACGGCATTGCGCAGGGACTTAATGTCACTGAACTGTACACTTAAAACTGTAAATTTGATGTTATGTGTGACACACACACTCACAGGAGGAAGTAAAATCCTGCTGGGCAAAGAAAAGACTAGGTAAGAATGAAATGTAAAGCTAAGTATAGACATTGCTTAAAATTGTAGTGACTATCAGCTTTACCAGATGGCAAACATCTTTGCAGGGAAAAAAAAATTCTTATTTTAGGTGTATGTCTAATTAGTGGGATGTTGGTTAGCTTTGCTAAATGAAACCAACTTGACTCTCCGAGAAAGTTTGATTGTAAGACATTAAAACCCTGTGGACTGCTAGAGTTTGAAATGGCAGAATGGCCCTTCCTGCTTAATAGTAAACAAAACTTTTAGCACAGTGCCGGACACCTGGTCAGTGCTCAACCAATAGCTACTAAATGGAACACCTAACTTTATCAAAAGCCAGCAGCTATGTGATAATTTTGAATTGATTGTAAAGATTACTTATGAGTTGCCTTTTGCACATTTTTTGTGTGCGATGCACATTTTTTTTCCAACCATAGTTTTATAAAATGGAAAAATATAATGCAAACTGGCACACTCAATCAAAGGCACTGGAATTCTATTTTTAAATTTATAGGAATTTAGGAACATGATTCTTTTAGGGGATGAGAGCTGCCTAGAATTAGGATGAGGCTGTTATTTTGATCAACCAATTAACATTTCTAGGCTGTCCCTCTGAACAGACACCCACATTTGTATTGAATTTATGTCAGAGTACATCAAGCAAACAAGAGGAGAATGCACAAAAAAAACTCTTTCAAATTAATTTGAATAAGTCCAGAATAGAAAAAAATATAGCCACTTGCTTAAATTATTTTAAAGGTAACTTTTATTGATTGAGTTTATAGGAACAAAGATTGAAAAAATATAATAAAGATGTATTGAGCAGTGAATTTTAAATTCCTTCAGCCTGAGGATTTTGCTTTCTCTGTCTCCTTTACTTAGTACTTCTTAAATTACAAAGGCCAGGAAGAAAACAACGTTACTGTAGCATTTTGAATGGAGTCAAAAGTATTTGGTTATATATTTGACAGTTAGGGCTGTAGATCTTACACTTTAGATTTAACGAGTTGGTATTTCTTTTAACTGTGTTTGAAATATGTGGAGTTAGATGCTTAGTATCGGGGAGGGGCTTAGGATAAGTGTTGTGGATTGATTCATTTAACAAATGTGAGGAATTCTAGTATAGAATTTAGAACCTAGTGCAGGAAACAGGCAATAGGGCTAAGCACAGAGGACTTTGGGAGCGCTTCTCTCTTGGAAGGAATATGGGGAAGCTTTGCAAAGAAGGTGTAGCGGATGTTCTGGGGGCCTTTCATCACAGCCCCTAAAATCAGTCTACCTCTGATTGTCTTGCCTAGGCGGGGAACAGTTCCGACACGCTGAGAGGGTGAGCTGTGCCGCTCGGCTTGTCGGCAGAAGGCTTCCTTTGAGGTGTTGACCTAGAAGTATGAAGTAGAAGTGCCCAGGTACCTAATTCCCCAGGGTGAAACCTCTGACTGATGAGAGGATGGAAGCCAACAAGCTTTAGGTAGACAGACTTGAGAAGCGTTCTGCGTGGTTTCCAAAGGTCCTGACATTGTCTACAGCAACAACCTTAGTAATGTAGCTTTATTATTTATTTATTTACATTAAGTGGATGCAAGTGTTTTTATTACATGGATATCTTGTATAAAGCTTAAGTCAGGGCTTCTGGTGTGTCCATCACCACGATAGCATTCATTGTACCCGATAGGTAGGTTTTTATCCCACACCCACCCTCCTGCCTGCCTCCTCCTTGGTTTCTCATGTCCTTTATATCGCTTTGTGCCTGTGCGTACCCATCTAGTAGCTCCCACTCATTAGTGAGAACATATAGTGTTTGGATTTCCATTCTTGAGGTACTGAGGGTAATGGCCTCCAGTTCCCTCCACGTTGCTGAAAATGGCATTATTTCATTCCTTTGTATGGCTGAGTAGTACTCCATGGTACATATCTACCATATTTTCTTTATCCACTTATGAATTGAAGGGCACTTAGGTTGATTCCACATCTTCGCAGCTGTGACTTGTGCTGTGATAAACATTCGAGTGCAGGTGTCTTTTTGATAAGATGACCTCCTTTCCTTTGGGTAAATGTCCAGTAGTGGGATTGCTGGATGGTAGGTCTACATTTATTTCTTTGAGGATTCTCCATACTGTTTTTGATAGAGATTGTACTAATTTGCAGTCCCACCAACAATATATAATTTCTCTTTGCATTCATGCCAGCATATATTGTTTTATTACTTTTTAAAAATGGCCATTCTGGTAAGAATAAGTTAGTATTGTGGTTTTAATTTGCATTTCCCTGATGATTAGTGATGTTGAGCATTTTTTTCATATTTTTTTTTGTCATTTTGTCTATATTCTTTTGAAAAACTTCTGTTCAGGTCTTTTGCCCACTTTTTGATGGGGTCGTTTGTGTTTTTCTTGCTGATTTGTTTGAGTTCTTCATAGATTCTGGATATCAGTCCTTTGTTAGATGTATAGTTTGAGAATATTTTCTCCCATTCTGTAGGTTGTCTATTCACTCCATTGATTATTTCCTTTGCTGTGCAGAAACTTTTTAGTTTAACTAAGTCCCATTTATTTGCTTTTTGTTGTTGGGATATTTGCCTTTGGGGTGTTAGTCATAAATTCTTTGCCCTACTGTTACAAGGAAATCTTAGGATAAAAATGTTATATTAGTTTTCTATTGCTGTGTAACAAATTACTACAAATTTAGTGGCTTAAAACAATACTAATGGCCTCACAGTTATGCAGGTCAGAAGTCTGGGAAGGTTTGGTTGGGTTGTCTGTTCAGGGTCTCACAGAGCCAAAATTAGGGTATTTACCTGGCTGGGCTCTTACCTAGAGGTTCTGGGGAGGAATTTGCTTCAGTTCATCCAGGATTTTGGCAAGATCCAGGCCATGCTGAGGCCATGTTTCCTTGTTTGCTGGTGGCCGAGGGCTGCTCTCAGCTCCTTAGAGCTCCTTAGGGCTGCCCACATCCCTTTTCATGGGCTTCCCTCCATCTTTAAGTCAGCAACAGCACACTGAGTCCTTTTGAAGCTTCAAATCTCTCTGACATCTTCTACTATCAACCAGAGAAAATGCTCTGCTTTTAAAGGGCTCAGATGATTACATAAGGTACACCCAGATAATCTCCCTATCTTTAGGTCAACTGATCAGTAACCTCAATATACCTGCGAAGTCCCTACATAGCACCTAGATTAATGTTTGATTGAATAACCAGGAGGCGGGAATCCAGGGTGGCCATTTTAGAATTCTGCCAGTGTTACTCTGCAATCCTAGGAATACCCAATGTGGCCTGGGAGTCTCTGTGGACTAGATTATGACATCCTTTCAGTTAAACCTTCCTCAGTTTCTCTTGCTTCTCCTCATTCATCTATTCTGCGCTACAAAAAATTTGGGAAGCAGGCTGGTGTTAACCCTCTTCCAACTAACTGACAATAGTGGAAAAGGAAGACAAGTAGAATCTGGTTATTTTCAGATTAATTGTGCCTGAGTCACACTAATTGTGTACAAATGTGTCTTTTAACTTGTTTTTATCTGCCCTTTAAATAAGAATAATTTAGCATGGCCTATTTTTAAATCCTCTATAACATATAACTGACCAAATATATAAAGTATAACAAAGATTAAAATACAGAATCAAAGTTAAAAAGGAGGAGCAGATTGGGAAAAGAACATATCAAAAATAGTGCCTGAAGAAAGTTAAAATTATATGGAAGTCCAAAATTAAGCACAGGTGACTGTCTTCAATGGCCTTACAGTCAGCTACAATGGTTTAAATTTTTCTAAGCTAAACAATGATTTTTTAAATAAAATATTACAGAGAAGCCAGATATATAGAACACCAAAGGGTGAGATACTTGGGTTGAAAGAAGGAAGAGATGTTCCGGGGTCCCTAGAATACTGTGGAGCTCAGTATAGAAACCCCTGGGACAGAGACGAAGGCAGTGGACATTGTCGTTTCTCGGCTGTGCAATATCCATCTTGTCTGATGAACAGCCTGGATTTTCTCCAGATGCACAAGCGCTGCCCCACTCTCAGCTCACATGGCTTGAAAGGGTTGGAATCACTCTCAGATCCAGGGTCTTGTTCTAATTAGCTCAGCTCCTAAGTGTATCCTCCTAACTTGAGCACAGTGATTGGTTAATGAGCCTATATCCTAATTCTGACCGATGAAAGTTGGACCTATGACTTTTGTTCTAGCTTTGCAGGACAGACACTCTTATTCCTCTCCTGGACACGAAGCTGAGAGGACACAAAGGCAAGATCTGCTATAGTCATCTGGCCACGGAGAGCCTGTCTGTTAATGAAGTTAGCTCATCGAAGTAAGCCAGGATGAGTCAAGAGCTGAGATAGAGCGAATTGGATTTTGGTGATATTTCTGAGCACCAGAAGCCAGAATTACTCTTATACTTTTCAGGAGCATAAGCCTTTTCTGCTCACTCTACTAGAAAAAGAAATCATTTGCTGCCAGCAATATTCTTAAATGATAGAGTAACTATAATAGGAAGTCAAATAACTTAATGCTGAACAGAGGGATCAACAAACTGCTATGAGAGAGCAAAGGAAGGAAATATGATTTCTTTATTTGGTGGTGGAGAGTAGGATTGTAGATAGCCGGAATGATGGTTAATAGAATGTCAAAAGGTAGGGGAGAATAGAGAGGGATATTTAATAGCGGCTGAGATTAATAGAGGAAAGCGTGGTGTGTTGAATTCTTTCAATGTCTGGAATAGGAATGGGAGTCTATGATATGCCTGCTCCTTGTAGGGTACATCAGTTGATTTTGTTTTTTCACCCCTCCTGAAGATAATAGCACACCCTTTCCTCTTGTTTATGGCTTTACCCAATTCTCTCTGGACTGCCAGTCACACTGTTCTTCCCCTCTGGCGCAAGTGGTAGTCACATGACCAAAAAAGGGTCAAACAGAGTCCTTCTCTGGAACTGAATATATAGAGGGATGTTAAGAAATCCCCCTCAGTGTCCAAAACTGGGATATTGTAAGTTGAAGATATTTGGTCCATGACACAACTCTTTCTCCACTGCCCCGTCCCCAGTGCTTATATATAGGAGAGGGGGATAAGCCCAACAGAGTGAGGTTGGGTCAAGAAATGGAGAGAGAAAAGGGAGGAGAAATACACACAGGCAAATCTGATGATATTATCAGATTGGACTCTCGGAGCCAATGAAGGCTCTGTGAGTGAGAAGGGATGGAGTGAATAAGAGCAATTTTTCAAAGAGAGTTGAAACTGGAGTCAGAATAGCATAATTTATACTAGGAGAACACAAATAGCCTGTGGCTGAGGAGGTGCCTAAGTGTGAAGCACAGTGTGGCCCAGGAGCTAGTCAGGAGCTAACAGGGAGTGTCCTGGGTAGGTTCCCTTGGAAGCAGAGCCTGAGGCAGGGATTTGGTCATGGTGTATTGATTGTTGAGGGACAGCTCCTTGTGACAAACCTGTGACGGGGGGGGCAGAACAGGGAAGGGGAAGAGGCCAAGCAAAGATGTGATTGCACATAAAGTCAACCCTCCATCTGAATCATAATATTTATGGGAGGAGGAATTTGGAACCTAAATCACATCATTGACTTATTCTGTCCAGGCCATTTGAATCTTGTTTAGTTAGTCATTGGCCAACTGAATGGGGAGAGGCTGGGAACCTCCCATGATGAGTAATTTTATGTGCCAACTTGGAGGGTGTTTGGGGATTAAGTTTATATTAAAATTGGTGGACTTTGATGGTATTTTAATAGGAATTGCATTGATTCTGTAGATCACTTTGGACAATATAGACATTTTAACAATGTTGGTTCTGCCAACCCACGAGCATGGTATGGTCTTCCACCTGTTTACGTCCTCTGCTATTTCCTTTCTCAGTGTTTCATAGTTCTCCCCGTAGAGGTCTTTGACCTCCTTAGTTAAATATATTCCTAGGTACTTTATTTTCCTTGTTGCTATTTTGAAGGGAATTGAGTCTTTGATTTGGTTCTCAGTTTGACTGTTGTTGGCATATATGAATGCCTCTGATTTGTGTGTATTGATTTTGTAT
>CAUYRT010060943.1:0-16613 GCA_963574885.1 Lepilemur ruficaudatus
CGCATGCCTGTAGTCCCAGCTACTTGGGAGGCTGAGGCAGAAGGATTGCTTGAGCCCAGGAGTTTGAGGTTGCTGTGAGCTAAGCTGACGCCACGGCACTCACTCTAGCCCGGGCAACAGAGTGAGACTCTGTCTCAAAAACAAACAAACAAACAAAAAAACTTGTCAGATGTGAACTCTGTATTAGTTTCTGAACCCATAACCGTATAGGAGGGTGGCTATTTGTGACACTTAATGTAATAATGATACTAAACTATCTGCTCTCCTTCCAAACTGCTAATTAACTTCAGTATGGCTTTTAAATTTCTGTCAACTAATACATAATTGTAACCTATCTAAGTAACAGAAGTTAATGACACTTTTCAGCTTTATGTGACTAGGGTTGGTCACAATCTCTCAATGGGTCAGTTTTTTCATCTGCAAAATTAGAACAAAATTAAATAACCTCTAAAGTACCTTTTAGCTCTAAAATTCTAAGTACTGTATCTATGTTATCATCTCTGGAATGCAAACTCAGGAAAAGTCGTTAGTTGCAATTCATAATTTTTTCAAATTATCCTTCACTTTCAAAAATAAAAATATTTTGCTAATCCAACATTAATAGAAAGCATTCATTGGTTCACTCAACAAATATTTGCTGAGCACTCAACTATGTGCCAGACATTAAGCTTGGAAATGGAAGGATACAAAAAGGAACAAAACAGACATGGTACCTGTATTCATGAAGCTTACAGAGAAGCTGGAGAGACAAACCAATTAAACAGATAAATATCACAACTGTAATAAGTGATATGAAAGAGTTAAAAGAGTATATAATGGGGAATCCAAGAAATTTCCCTTAAAAAGTAACAAGTGAGTGACAAATGAGCTGAGAGTGAAGGGTATTTATGGGCCACATAAGGAATCTGTCTAGGCAGAAATAAACATGGCATGTTCAAGGAACCTACAGACCAGTGTGACCTGACATAACAAAAATAGGTGAAGCAGTTCCCTGGAAGCTTCTAGTGTACAAAAGTATATGTTAGCTCTTCCAAAGAAATACTCTAAAAATTATTTTCAAGGAGGCTTCAAAGCTTCACAATAATTTCTAATGTAAAAAAAAAAAAAATGCCATACTTTATCTCACTACAAAAGACCAAACTAAATCTCTTTGATTCTTTTCTCTTTTCACTTTACTATCTTTTAAGTTCATGATAAAAATCACAACCTTTTAGTTCTACTGAGATTCCTTAGAAGAAAGCAGCTATAAGAACCAAAATCAATATGATACTATTGCCCTGACTCTGCCACAAATCTGCCTTATGACTGACCTTAGTAAATGTTACTCAGCCAGTTTGCGCCTTAACTTTTCTTATCTGCGAAGGGGAGGTTCCAGAATTTAAGATCCTTCTGATTCTAAAATTATGGTTCTACTGTAAAAATGCTTGTTCTATTCTTGAAAACTGAAGAGAATAGGACCAAACATCTCTGAATTCCTTTGAGCAAGATTTTATTTGCCTTTAAGCTTTCTTTACATTCATATATTTGAACATTGCTGTCATTTTTTTTTTTTTTTTGAGACAGAGTGTCACTCTGCTGCCCGGGCTAGAGTGAGTGCCATGGTGTCAGCTAGCTCACAGCAACCTTAAACTCCTGGGCTTAAGCGATCCTACTGCCTCAGCCTCCCAAGTAGCTGGGACTACAGACATGCGCCACCATGCCCTGCTAATTTTTTTCTATATATTTTTAGTTGGCCAATCAATTTCTTTCTATTTTAAGTAGAGACGGGGTCTCGCTCTTGCTCAGGCTGGTTTCGAACTCCTGACCTTGAGCGATCGGCCCGCCTCGGCCTCCCAGAGTGCTAGGATTACAGGCGTGAGCCACCGCGCCCGGCCTGAACACTGCTGTCATTTTATAATAAATTACTGAATTTATAAAATTTACCCATAACAAAGAGTCTAATAAAAAATTATCAAAATTTCAAAAATGCTTAAACACTGTTAAACATCTACATTTCTGGCCATGCATGGTGGCTCATGCCTGTAATCCTAGCACTCTGGGAGGCCAAGGTGGGAGGATTACTTGAGGTCAGGAGTTTGAGAGCAGCTGGATCAAGAACAAGACCCAGTCTCTACTAAATATAGAAAATTTATTTTATCCAGTAAAAGGAATGATTAGAGGTCCTGGGGCCAAAACGATCTCAACCTATTCTCAAACTTTAAATGGGTAAGAAGCCCGGCTCGCTGGTATGGAGCCGGGCGTGGAATGCGAGTGCCTAGTGGGCCACAGATCACGCAGTTTTATCCGTTGAAAAGAGAAAAATTAGCTGGGCATGGTGGCACGTGTCTGTAGTCCCAGCTACTTGGGAGGCTGAGGCAGGAGGACTGCTTGAGCCCAGGAGTTTGAGGTTGCTGTGAGCTAGGCTGATACCTCGGCACTCTAGCCTGGACAGCATAGCGAGACTCTACATTTCCAGTGAGACAGTAATACTTTAAACAGAGATTCCTAAAAAGTACAAAGTAAAACAGACACAACTGAGGGCAGGAGGAATACAAAATTTAAAAAATTTTTCAGAAAAGCAAAATTTTAGCGGTAAGAACATTCAAATTGGTTGATATGTATGCCAATTTTAACTTCTAAAAGAATTCATCACAAATGGGATATTCTAACACAATGCTCATTGTAGACTTGGTTATATATCCATGTATAGTCAACTGTACAACTGTACTTTTGATAATCTATTTTCAAGCGGAAAATGTATATAGTCATAAGTTTCCATTTTTTTACCATATTATCCACCACTAGAATTCAAGCTTTCAATATTCTTTTTTTTTTCTGCCAGCGCTACAGTGCCGTGGCATCAGCCTAGCTCAGAGCAACCTCAAACTCCTGGACTCAAGTGATCCTCCTGCCTCAGCCTCCCGAGCAACTGGGACTACAGGCATCCGTCACCATGTCCGGCTAATTTTTTCTATATATTTTTAGTTGGCCAATTAATTTCTTTCTATTTATAGTAGAGACAGGGTCTAGCTCTTGTTCAGGTTGGTTTCGAACTCCTGAACTTGAGCAATCCACCTGTCTTGGCCTCCCAGAGTGCTAGGATTACAGGCATGAGCCACTGTGCCCGGCCCAAGCTTTCAATATTCTCAATTTGAAAACTTAAGATCCATAAATTTTTTACTTAACAACTTCATATTTTATAATTTTTTAGACTCTCAAAACACTTGATATAATTTTAAGAAGCACGAATTAAGCACTTAAATTCATGTACCTTTAGTATCAAGATTTGTTTTGAAGAAAAAAAAATTGTTTTTGTTTTAAGGAAAGAAATGTGTCTCATTCCTTCCAAAAAGGCAACAAATTTCAGAAGGTTACATTTTTGAAAACTAAACCACAGGAATACTTTAAATACTGTATTCATTAAAACACAACATTGTATACATGTACTAGGCACCATACTAAGCTCTAAGAGCAAAGGGGCAAGATCATTCCCTAAAAATTCATTTCATCAAGTTGCCCAAGGTGGAAACATTAACATTGTTTCTTCCCTCACCTCCCACCAAGTCTAATTGATTCTAACTCTGAAACATAAATCATTCTCTATCTCTCTACTCCCACTGTCACAGCCCTACTTCAAGATTTCAGTATCTCTCACCTGGACTACTTACTGTTATGAGTTTCCTAGCTGGACTTACTAACTCTGGTCTTTCCCTAGTCCTATCTATCCCCAATGTCTCCAGCACTGCCAAACATCCCCCGTGGGTCAAAGCTGTCTTGACTGAGAACCACTGTTTCAAAGCTGATCCTGTAACAATAATGGCACTTATTTGGTAGGGCTGTGGCCATGATCTATGTTCAGGGGATAGAAAGCAAAAAAATGATCAACATAAGGTTGAAACTGAAAACCTTGATTTTAGGATTACCATGCTTAAATTAAATAAGCTGACGCCTCATAAAAAGAGCCATAATACTCTCTTCTAAACTCCTCTGAACATAAACTTAACCATCTTACTTCTAGCCTGAATTTTAAAAAGTCAATGTCTTTTCTCAAAGTTTAACCATACTATACTATACATATAAGTTAATGGCAATTTTTAAAAACTTAAAAAGAACTTTTGTGTTTAAATCAGTCCTCTCAGAAGGTGATGAAAATCGGTACCTTCCTAGGCAAATTATTACCCACATTTAAGTTTGCATATTACTTTTTTTTTTTTTTTTTAGAGACAAGGGTCTCCCTCTGTCACCCTGGCTGGAGTGGAGCAGCACCATCAGAGCTCACTGCAACCTCGAACTCCTGGCCTTAAGTGATCCTCCCACCACGGCCTCCCAGAGTACTGGGATTACAGATATAAACTACCATGCTCCGCCTTAAATTTGCAACCTACTTTGAACAGTTATCCTCATTAAATATTTCAGAAAAAAAACCTTTAAAAACACAAGAATACTTACGCTTGGAAACTAAAAAAGAAGAAAAAAAATCACACTTCTTTTGAATTTCCCATAATGGGTATGTCTGTCCCTACATAACTTATTCAAAGATGTATTCAAGATGGAACAACACTTCTCAGAGGAGGTAAGGGAGAGGACAGCAAGCTATCTGAAAAACTTAGTAGATGAACTGCAAAGGTCAGGCCAAGGAGCGCGGTAACCACCACAGCAGAAAGCACTCCGACGTCTTTGGAAGGAGCCAAAGACATCTGAGTGAGAGCGATCTGTCCAGATGCTTACCTTCAGTCGTTTGATCATTTCGTCGGTGGTGATCTTGTCGGTGATCTCCTTAACCCCCGGAGGGTAAGCGATCTTCCCGTCCGCACTGACGACGCCACAGAGGGCAGCAGCAGGCTTGGGCTGCGCGGCGAAGTCCATCCTGGGGGACAGCTTTTCTTTCACAGTCCTCTACCGGCCTCTATCGGTCAGAAAACCAAAGTTCAGCGGGAAAGGGGCGACTTTGTAACCTCTTTTTTCGTTTCAAATATCTCTAATCTGGAAAGGGCCCGTTCTCCCCAGAGGCCGGCGACCCAGCAGCAGCCCCGCCACCCGCTCCTTCCGAGGCTCGGACCCCGCCGGCCGCGCCCGCCGGCGTCCGCCCTGCCAGCGCCGGGTTCTGGGGGCTTCCCGGCACCGGCGCCGGGGCCGCGGCAGGCGGGGAGCAGCTCCAGGAGTTTCCCATTCCACCTTTCACAATGAAATCCACCCCCCAGCACCAAGGTCCCAAGTTTGGCGGCTTGGGGAGGCCAACAAGGACCTCAAGGCCCCCGCGGGGCCAGAGAGAAGCGCTGCGTCCCCACCCGGCCGGTCCCCTCTGGGAAAGCAAACGCGAGGCCTATAGGGCTCAGCCTAGGCCGCAAAACTAGGGACCCAAGCGGACCCACACGCAGCGGCGTCTCCCGGGAACAAAACGCCCTTCCCCAGCAGAGCTTCAGGACCCCGGGCCGTCCCCGCCGCGCCCGCGCCCCTCCCGCTCCGCGCCCTCGCCCAGCGGGAGGGGAAAACAGGCCGCCCGCCACCCCCAATCCCACGCCAGGAAGCGGCTCCGCACTTCGCATTTTGTTGCTTCAACTTCGGCTGAGGGGCCCCAGCGGCTTCTCCTGCCCCCGGCCACTTGGCGCCGCCCAGTACCGCCGAGGCCTTCCCGGCACCTCCGGGCAGCCCCGCCGGGCCTCGGACTCGCGCCCCCCCTCCGGTCTCCCCTTCCGTCCCCTCCCTCCAGCAGCCGAGGGCGGGAGCCGAGCCGCCGCCGCCTTTACCTCCTCCTCATGCGGGCGGAAGGTGCATCGAGCGCCCGGCCTCTGTCAGGTGGTTGCGCCGCCGCCCCTCGTCGGGCTGCACACAAAGCGGCTCCGCGGGTCCCGCCGCCGCCCGCCCGCCCGCCCGGGAGCGGCGCTGGGGCTGGCGGCGCCGAGGAGGAGCAGCCGCCGCGGGGGGAGACTCGGGGCGAGTGTGCGCTGGGCGGGGAGACAGTGCCGCTCTCCGTCTGGCCGAGGAAGAGCAGCCTCGGAGAAGGCTCCGCGGGGAGCGTGTGCGCGTGTGTCCGCCCGGGCCCCGCCGCCCGCCAGCACCTCGCGCCGGCCGGGGCAGCAGACCCGGACCCAGACCCGGACGCCCCTAGCAGCGGCGCGCGCCCGGCCGTCCGTGCCTCCGGAGCCGGCGCCTCGCGCACACGCCGGCCGGTCACGCGAGCGGCGCGAGAGCACGCGAGAGCAGCGCGCGCCTCGCTCCCTCCCCTTCCTCCGCCGGCCGAGCCTCCGCCTCCCTCGGGCCGAGGCGGCCGCGCGCCGCGCGGGGCGGACAGCGCCGCCAGCCGGTTGGCGCCAAGAGCGGCCGCGCGCGGCGCCTCCGGGAAACCAGACCCGAGAGGGCGAGCGGAGGAGGAGCCGGGTGGCGGGAAGCGAGCCCTGGTTCCCGCGGCCCTGCGAGGCCACTCGGGGCAAGCGGAGCTTCATCTTTCGCCGCGGAGATGGGTGCATGACTTCCGGGGGTGAGCCCGGACGGCGCTGGTTGGAAGGTGGATAATTACTCGATGAGAGTGAACTGGCTTCCTCCCCAGGGACAGAGCTGCCAACTGAAGCAAAGTTTCGCCACATGGCACAACGTGGGCGGCTCATTCTTGCGTCTTATGACAGCCACCCGAGTCCCCCCCCCACCGTAGATTTCCAAAGTTAATATTTTGAAAGCTGAAAAATATGAAAATAGCGTTGAATCGAGTACTTCTCAAGGTATGGTCTTCGGTCCACTGGCCTCACAATCATTTTGGGTAGTGGCTGAAAATGTAGGTTTCCATCCTTAAGGCTGCAGAATCAGGTTCTCCAAGAGGGGAACCCAGAAATCAAGCAAATTTACAAATTAGGTAGTGGTTTTTGTGAATATGGAAGATCTCTCTCTCTCTGTTTCTCTCGCTGTCTTTTTACATGTTTTAAACATACCAGGGATTAACTTCTTCCACCCAAAGGAGAACAACTGTCAAGGAAAACTCAGTGCAGCAGGGTTTGTGCAATTTAATGTAAATAATTGAAACTAATGAACCTCAAGAGCACACACATAATTTCAGAAGACGAAGTTGAGAAAAGGATACTATGAAAGGATAGTATGAAATAGCGTTCAGCTCTTGAAACTGACTACTATCATAGTTTAAAATGGTATTCAGTTGTTGATTTAAATTATTCTTTTTTTAAATGTCACCCTCCCGTGTGGCTATTTAAATTATTCTTTGTGCATATCCAGTGGTCTATTTTTTCCCCCATATCCTTTCACTCAATCTTAAAAATAGTAAAGGTTCTGCAAGTCACTGAGGTGTTTTTGAGGTATTACACAAGGGAACAGTCATTCTGGAATCTTAACAATCCACAGTTACTGATTTGCTACAACTCTGCCCAAGTCAGTGCTTTGTTCTTGGGCATTTAGACCATCAGGCAGAATCCCTTTATGATTGTCCTCATCCGAACTGTTGTCAACCAAAAGCTACTCACTTTTAGGCTCTCTCTTTCACTTGGTGTTTCTTCATCTGTTACAGTTAAATAACTAAAGACTGATACTTTTCTTTTTCATTCTTACCCTCAGTAACTTAACTATTAGTAAATGGAGTTTTGTATCCACCCATAAGTTTTAACTTGATACAATTATTACTTTGTTAAGATTGTGTAACTTAGTAAACACTCAAAATACAGTAATACTTGAGGATTGTAACACATAAATAAATTGAATTTATACAATATTCTGTAGGGTTCCTGTTTTTATTTCTTGTCTTGAACATTTGTTTCCACATACAATACGTAAGAGACACATTCATTTGTGTGATAGTTATTTAAAGAGGGCCTACTATGTAAGGCATCGTTTTGGGCACTGAGGGTAAAGAAGCTTGGTAGAGGGGAGGAAAACAAAAATTCCTGCCTGCCCTTCTGATGGAGCTTAATTTGGGGAGAAATAGACGAGGATAACAATAATAAATATATATAAAAATAAAGTAGGGAAGAGAGGTACACATCACGTCTAGCCTTTAAGGCCCCTGGGAGGACTTTGGCTGTACTTTGACCGAGATGGGGATTTTGGACTTTTTTAAAGCAAAGAAATGATATGATTTATGTCCTATGAGCTAGGCATCCTTGGACAAATTAATTAATCTTTCTGTGCCTCATTTTCTTCATCTGTAAAATGGAGATAATAATAGTATCTACCTCAGAGAATCATTATGAGGAATCAATAAGTTAATAAATGTAAAGCAGCTAGAATAGTAGCTGGCAAATACTAAGCTCTACATAATTTTTTTTTAATAAAATAAAAGAATCATTCTAGCTGCTGGGTTGAAAATAACATTAGAGGCCAGGTGCTGTGGCTCACACCTGTAATCCTAGCACTCTGGGAGGCTGAGGCAATAGGATCACTTGAGGTCAGGAGTTTGAGACCAGCCTGACAAGAGCAAGACCCCGTCTCTACTAAAAAAAAATAGAAAAAAAATTAGCTGGGCAACTGAAAATAGAAAAAATTACCCGGATGTGGTGGCACATGCCTGTAGTCCCAGCTACTCGGGAGGCTGAGGCAGAAGGATTGCTTGAGCCCAGGAGTCTGAGGTTGCTGTGAGCCAGGCTGATGCTACGGCACTCTAGCCCAGGCAACACAGTGAGAATCTGTCTAAAAAAAAAAGAAAAAAGAAATAAGAATGTTTTGATTTATCCATTGAACAGATATGAAGAACATTTTAAAAAGTGCAATCTCTTTGATAAATGGGTCAAACTCTTGAACTCATAACATACTAGATATGTTTGTAAATAAACTCAAGACATGAAAAAAGAAAAATTGGGTGGAGGAAGTGACAAAAAAAGAAAAAGAGAAAAAGAGAGAAGATAAGAAATCAAGTATGACTCTTAAGGGTTTAGGACTGAGTTATTAGAAGTTACCACTGAGATCATGAGAACTGTGCTTGGAGCAGATTTAAGGTCAGGATGTCTTTTGGACATGCAAGCTATTTAAAAGTTAATTCAAGCCTGTGTGATGGCTCACACCTATAATCCTAGATTTTGGCAGGTGGGAGGATGGCTTGAAGCCAGGAGTTCAAGACCAGACTGGGCAACATAACAAGACCCTGTCTCTACAAAAGATTGTTTAAAAATTAGCCAGGTGTGGAGGTGTGCACCTGTAGCCCCAGCTACTTGGGAGGCTGAGGCAGAAGGATCAGTTAAGCCCATGAGTTTGAAGCTGCAGTGAGCTGTGATGATGCCACTGCACTCCAGCATGGGCAGCAAAGTGAAACCCTGTCTCTAAAACAATAAATAAAATAAAATAAAAGATAATTCAACAGTTACTGAGCTCCTATAATAGGTAAGGCAGTGTACTAGGCACTGGGGGAATATTTAAAAAACAAAAAACATGACTAAGTCCCTTCCCTAGACTGGATCACAGTCTATTGGAGGAACCAGAGATGTACAACAAACCATAATTTAAGGCAAGGCTGTGATATGTTTTATGGAGATATTATCCAGATATTATGGAGATGTGAACCACATTGGGAGCCTGAAAAGGGGGTGCCATAGGAACTTCACAAATGAAGGGGCATTTGAGGCTGGACCTTGAAGGGTGAGTTGTGGTGAGTAGTTGTGGTGGAGAGGATAATATTTGCTAGAGGTAACCACAAGGTTTAGGGGAAAAAAGGCTTTTAGGTGATTAAGTCCAATTTCTTTTTGGGAAAAAGAATTGTTATGATTAAAATGCTTGTGTGAAGAGTGGCCTTGTGGGTCTTTATTCTACCGCCACATAATTTCAATCAGCCCCACTCCCATATACGTACCTACATACAGGCATATAATTCATGCACAAAATGGCATCCAATCTAATTTGAGGACAAACACCTAGCCCTCTATTTCAACCATACAACTAACCACAAACTCTTCCTCTACAGAAATTCTAGAGCCAGACTTTAGGGAAGTTTTGTCTAATAGAAACTTTTGCAGCAATGGAAATGTTCTGTATCTGCATTGTCCAAAATAGTAGCCACTAGCCACATGTGACTATACAGCACTTGAAAAGTGGCTAGTGCAACTGGAGAAATGACTTTTTTATTTAACTTAATTTTAATTAAGTTCACTTCTAAAATCAAACAGCCATATGTGGCTAGCGTCCACTGTGAGGGACAGTGCAGTTCTGGAGTATAGAGTTTGTAGGAGTGATTGACCAATGATAAGAGTAAAAGAGAGACTGTTCATACTAAATGCCACAGAAAATGTTGAGCAGGGTGGTAGTTTAAAAGGATGAATTGGGGTAATAGGAGACACAAGCTTTTTATAGTGAAAGTGAATTATGGTAAAAAGATATGACCAAACAGATACAAATATAAAATACTTAGATATCTAAAGAGTTTTTAAAATATGTTATATTCTGTTTATCTGAAATTACTTATTTGCTTTCCAATTTGAAATGTAACTAAATCTACCCTGAGTAATTTCACAAATCAGAAATATGAATCATCCATATACCTCTGGTCATAGAGAAATTTTAACATGTCACAATCACTGTGAAACTAAAAAGAAATGGTGCTTTAATTTATTTTGGTGACTTTCCAGGTATCGCTGACATCTTGGCTTAGATTTGCTAAAACTTAAATATATTAAGGTGTAAGATAATAGCATATCTATCTGTAGTGAACAAAACGAATTTGACATGTTTTGCTAATGACTGATATAGACAAAAAATATGAAAGCTGAGTCATTTTGGCTTAGTATGACCAAGACTTTAATAATTAACTTGTCATAGTAACTTAAAGATTTTCTTTGAATTCTACCTAATATCTCTATTTCCATGTACATTTCCCTTCAATTCAACATGTAAACTCTGACCCTCATCATTAGTGCTATGGACTGAATTGTGTCCCTGCAAAATTCTTATGGTGAAGCTCTAACCCCATTTTTGAAGCCATTTTGTTATGGCAGCCTGAGCAGACTAATGTAATTACATAGTTATATTAGCTTTCTTAAAGTCATTTCATCAAAATTATGTATTATTTAACAAATAGAGACAGAAAACTAAAACTAAATATTTTGAAATATGAAAGAAACCACAGATAGAAGCAACATGGATAAATCTTAGTTACATAAAATGATAACCTTTTCACGAAGTTCAAAAGCAAGGCGTGCGTTAGTGGTTGCCTCTGGAGCACGAGGGGGAGCAGGAGCACGGCGGACACGAGGGGAGCACGAATTTATAGGCAGAGACATTCTTGCGGAAGCTTGTTTCTTGGGTGGGGTGGTGGTTCCATATACATTTCTTCTATGATAAATGAACACATGGATGAATGAATAAAGGCAATCCATGGACCAATGAGGAATGTGTTCATAACCCAAGGATTATAATTAATTCAACCAGTACACCTGAGGTTGAGAGGCGAAAAAAAATAAAACAAAAACAAACTTAAGAAATTTCCAAAAAATGTAATGTAATAATTTAGTATTTTTTGAAACTACACCTCCACAAGTCAAAGAAATTCTGCCCCCTGATAATGATAATTTTTTCTAATAATGACAGTACCATGAGAAATTATTTGGAGTTATGTTTTGTACAATTGCTACTTTGCAGCCTTTCTTCAAGTTGCTAGTATTAACATGATAAATGGTTATAAGACTGAAAGAATTTTCAGGGTAATTAAACTTTCAACAATTACATTACAGTGTATTTTTGTGATGAAGCTTGGTATGTCAGCCCCCTATTTTTTCATATGATTTAAAAGTATTAAGAAAGTAAACTTATGGCATATAATTCTTCACTGTACTTAAGGGCAGAATAAATTCATTTATCAAATGAATTACAGAGGGTAATCATTGCCTCCCCTCCTGCTAACCCTTTTAAGAGTTGTTCCTATCCCAGCCCTATAAATTTTCTCTCTCTTTCCCCAATCCCCAACCCAGCCACCCCCACACACACCACAATCACTAAGGCTGCAGTGAAAACTGACCCAAGAAAATGCAGTCCATAGGCTGAGCTGAGCCAAACAAAATATTGTGAGAGACACTGTGAACTAAGACTCAGTAATAATGGAACTTGTAGGCCAGGCACAGTGGCTCCTGTCTTTAATCCTAGCACTCTGGGAGGCCAAGGCGGGAGGATCGTTTGAGCTCAGGAGTTGGAGACCACCCTGAGCAAGAGTGAGACCCTGTCTCTACTAAAAGAAAAATTAGCCAGGTGTCATGGTAGCGCTTGTAGTCCCGGCTACTTGGGAGGCTGAGGCAGGAGAATCACTTGAGTCCAGGAGTTTGAGGTTACAGTGAGCTACGATGATGCCACTGCACTCTAGCCAGGGCAACAGAGGGAGACTTCTGTCTCAGGAAAAAAAAAGGAATTTATAGCTGAAATATATCAATGCTGAAATAGTAAAGATCTTTAGCTCTCTACATATGTAAGCATATGCTAAGGAAACCGAGGGTTCCCTAACTTTTATCTTGATTGTTCAGTTTTCCTTGATTTCCATAAGAATTATTTCCTCAGTGTAAAGTCCTTTTTATTTGAGCTAATTTGAGTACATTTCTGATCTTTAACTACCAAATGTGACCTAATTTAGAATGAACAATTGCATTATACAATTCATTCATGTAACAAAAAACACTTGTACCCTCTAAGTCTATTGAAATAAAGAAATTATTTTAAAAAATAAAAAACACCAGCAGAAACATATAATAACAAAAATATGAATAACTGAACTTAATGAAATCTTTTTTTTTTTTTGTGTGTGTGTGTGTGTGTGTGTGTGAAACAGGGTCTCACTCTGTTGCCTGGGCTAGAGTACAGTGGCTTCATCATAGCTCACTGCAACCTCAAACTCCTGGGCTCAGGTAATCCTCCTGCCTCAGCCTCTTGAGTAGTTGTGACTATAAGAGTGCATCGTCACACCCAGCTAATTTTTTTTATTTGTTGTAAAGACAATATCTATGTTGCTCAGGCTGTTCTTGAACTCCTGGCCTCAAGTGATTCTACTGCATCAGCCTCCCAAAGTGCTGGGATACAGGCATGAGCCACTGCACCCAGCTAACTTCATGAAATCTTAATTATGATTCATGAACCCAGCTGTACTGGCTGGGTTGAGTAGTGTACCCTCAAAATTCATGTTCACCCAGAACCTCAGAATATGATCTTATTTGGAAGTAGGATCTTTCCAGATATAATTATTAATAGTTAAAATTGGATTGGATTCATGCCCTAAATGCAACGACCAGTGTCCTTATAAGAACATGTAAAGAGGCCGGGCGTGGTGGTTCATGCCTGTAATCCTAGCACTCTGAGAGGCCGAGGCCGACGGATTGCTCAAGGTCAGGAGTTTGAAGCCAGCCTGAGCAAGAGTGAGACCCCATCTCTACTAATAATAGAAAGAAATTAATTGGCCAACTAAATATATATAGAAAAAATTAGCCGGGCTAGGTGGCGCATGCCTGTAGTCCCAGCTACTCAGGAGGCTGAGGCAGGAGGATCGCCTGAGCCCAGGAGTTTGAGGCTGCTGTGAGCTAGGCTGACGCCACAGCACTCCAGCCCCGGTACCAGAGTGAGACTTTGTCTCAAAAAAAAGAAGATGTAAAGACACACAGGAAAGAAGGCCAGGGGACGATGAGGAAATGATTGGAGTGATGAAACTGCAAACCAAGGAATGAAAAGGATTATTAGCAAACACCAGAAGCTAAGAAAGAGGCAGGGAAGGATTCTTCCCTGGAGCCTTCAGAGGGAACATAGGTTTGCTGACACCTTGATTTTGGACTTCTAGCCTCCAAAATTGTAAGAGAATAAATTTCTGTTGTTTTAAGCCACCATGTTTGTGGTTTGTCACTACAATAGCCATACGAAACTAATACACTCTGTAATACAATACCTAGTGTATTGTACATACTAATACAATATGTAAAAATTATCTTAAAGTGGAGGTAGTTAGTAGCTGTAAGAAAGCGAAAGCATTTTACCCTTTGAGAGACATATGTCACCACTCATGCTTTCGGATATAAAATTTTGCTTTTGAGAGTGACTTGTAAAACATCTATATAGCTGTAAGCAACAGCTTACCTGATTTCTACATTTTTTCAATTGTATTAGGTTTGTGAGCATATATTTATCTCTTTACTCATTTTCACACATTCTGTGAAATAAGAATAACATGTCTAAGCAAATTCTTTTTCCCATAGAGACAGGGCGAGCCACTAGGCCAGCTGCAAGCAAATATTTATTTATTTATTTGTTTGTTTTGAGACAGTCTCACTCTCTTGCCTGGGCTAGAGTGCTGTGGCATCAGCATAGCTCACAGCAACCTCAAACTCCTGGGCTCAAGGGATCCTCCTGCCTCAGCCTCCCAAGTAGCTGGGACTACAGGCATGTGCCACTGTGCCCAGCTAATTTTTTTCTATTTTTAGTTGTTTGGCTAATTTCTTTCTATTTATAGTAGAGACGGGGTCTTGCTCTTGCTCAGGCTGGTCTCAAACTCCTGAGCTCAAACGATCTGCCCGCCTCGGCCTCCCAGAGTGTTAGGATTACAGGTGTGAGCCACCATGCCCAGCCTGCAAGCAAATATTTAAATGATTCATAATTAGGCTGGGTACAATAGCTCACATCTGTAATCCCAGCACTTTGAGAGGCCAAGGCGGTAGGATTGCTTGAGGCCAGCATGGGCAACAACATCTTGAGACCCATCTCTACAAAACATAGAAAATTAGCCAGACATGGTAGTATGTGCCTGTGGTCCCAGCTAATTGAGAGGCTAAGGTGGGAGCATTGCTTGAGCCTAGGAATTCGAGCTACGATGGGGCCACTGCACTGTAGCCTGGGTGACAGAGTAAGACCCTGTCTCTAAAAAATAAATAAATAAATAAATAATTCTTAATTACACAACATAGAAAAACTGCCAAATGGAACTGTTGGTTGGCAGACAGTTCTACCAAACTTTAATTCAAAGCATTCATTTGTTAACTGATGTGCGAAATGTCCAAATTGGATTTTTAAAAGCAGTTTAGGAATGGAAATATATAATGTACTAACTGAAGCAATGCCAAATTCAAAGAACTAAAGTCAAGGAACATTTTAATAATCAAGTAACTAATAATTTATAAATAATCATTTAAATGTTACAAATAATTGTTTAATAATCAAATAAATCTTATATATTCATTCTATTAACTAAGGATTTTTTTTTTTTTTTTTACAGATGGTGTCTTGCTATGTTGCTCAGGCTGAAGTACAATGGCTACTCATAGGTACTATCATACCACACTGCAAGTCTCAAACTTCTGGCCTCAAGCAATCCCCCCACCTCAGCCTCCAGGGTAGCTGGGACTACAAGTGCGTGCCACCACACCAGACTTAAGAATTTTTCTAATAGAAATATTTTCTGTCACTTATAACCAATAAAATGTCATCATAATAATAACTAACAGATTATAAGAATAAGTACTTAAACTTCAAATTTCTACTTTAACTGGAAATGTAACCATTTTAGAACCAGTAGCCAGCACTGTTTGACTTGTCCAAGGAATGTGCCAAGAATTTACACAATTTTTGCCTTTTGAATTTTTCCAAGTAATTCCAGAAACTGACTAGTTCTTGGAATGTGGGCTACCTAGATACTGTTTTGGAAAAACTCTTCAGAGTTCAGTTATGCAGAAACTTGTCCAGAGACTAACAAGAATTAAGCAGGGAAATTTAACAAGGACTATTTCACCTTTTAATCATAACTGACATTTATCATAATTTTCATTATTTATCATAATTTACAGCAAGTTTCCTGTAAATTGAATTTTTTGATAAATTGAAACTTAACCAGAAAACTCCTTTTCTTTCCACTCTTTTGGAATTATTTCTAGACTACACCAGTTCTTTTTTCCGCCTTTAGAAAGCACAGGATAATGAACACAATGGGGAATCTTTGGTGTTTGGACATACCCCACTGCCTCAGAATTGTCATTCCAAAAGGCACTTGAGGTTTGCAAAACTGTAGATACAGAATCAGAGATTGATTGAGCCAGATGTGAGCAGACGCTAGAACTTTGCATGGAAGTTATTAATAGTTTCATTTCTATATATATATTTTAATACAATGGGGAGAGAATCCGTTAAAAATAGGTTTCACTTAGAGAAAAAAGAGAAAAAAATGCGTCTATTAAATTGGGTTTTGATACAGTCATCCACTTGGCATTTACTGTCTGGCAGTGTCTATAGGTTGAGGATACAGGAGAGATATTGTCTCTCAATTCAACAAGCAATTTGAACTTTTCTTGTGTTACTACTATATTTTCATGTATTTGTGTTATCTAAACTTATTAGTTTGGAAAGCATAGTCTGAATAGAAGACAGAATGGGATTGAAGTGGTGGTGATGAAGTTTTTTTTTTTTTTTTTTTTTAGAGAGTCTCACACTCTTGCCCAGGCTAGAGTGCCGTGGCGTCAGCCTAGCTCACAGCAACCTCAAACTCCTGGGCTCAGGCGATCCTCCTGCCTCAGCCTCCCAAGTAGCTGGGACTACAGGCATGCGCCACCATGCCTGGCTAAGTTTTTCTATATATTTTTAGTTGGCCAATGAATTTCTTTCTATTTTTAGTAGAGACGAGGTCTCGCTCTTGCTCAGGCTGGTTTTGAACTCCTGACCTTGAGCGATCCTCCTGCCTTGGCCTCCCAGAGTGCTAGGATTAC
>CAUYRT010060944.1:0-53048 GCA_963574885.1 Lepilemur ruficaudatus
CAATTAATTTCTTTCTATTTTTAGTAGAGACGGGGTCTCGCTCTTGTTCAGGCTGGTTTCGAACTCCTGACCTTGAGCGATCCACCCGCCTCGGCCTCCCAGAGTGCTAGGATTACAGGCGTGAGCCACCGCGCCCGGCCCTCGTAGTTAATGTTTTAATGTCTATAATGGATTTGTCTTAAATATTACCTACCTACTCCCAACTTACAATCTTTTTAAAAGGAATTTAAAGAAAACTATGACCCATATCCCTATGTTAAGAAACTATGGACAAGAGAAGTTAAAAATATCTAATCGGTTTTTTGATCTGCTTTCTTGTGGCATACAGTAACTTCCTATAAAACTTGTTCTACTCTTTCATAATTTTAAATGCCTCAAGTTGGAGTGTAGCCCTTAAGTCTTATATAAGAAGCACTTAGGAAGCAAAGAGGCAGTGATTGTACTTTTAGGAATCAGATCACAGCTCTCTGCTTTATTTAGTACCGACTGATATTTTAGTTTCCATTTCTCATCCTCTGATTACAACTTCTCGGTATCATTTTGCTACTTTCAGTGATCATCAAAAATCCTTCCAATACAGAAGGAAACTTTTTTTATTCCTTATAGGGAGGCAAAAATGTCTACTATATATTTTGAAAAATCTTGCCTTGAGTCTTGACCTTTTAAAAATCTTTGCTTCATTTATTACAAACTCCCAAGGGTAGTCCAAGAATTCTTTTAATATTAATAGCAAAACGTATCAAACCACAGTGATAAAAAGAATATAACAACTCATTATATACCCTGATGACTAAATACTGAATCAGACTGAAAAAAACAAATAATCACAGATTTGTCACATGATAAAATTTACATATGCAGTTCACTGATTTGAGAAATTCAAATTTCTTCCCTAAAATTGATTCACTTAATGAATATTTACTAAGTCCACGCTATCTCGAGTCACTACCTTCATATAACTTATGTTCTAGTGCATGAGATACCGTAAGTATAATATAATTTCACACAGTGACTAAAGTAAAACAAAGTTATCGAGTAAAGAGTAACCATGGGGGAGGGTGGACACACGAAGTGAGATGGGCGGTGAGGGAAAACTTCTTTTGATTTCTCAACAACTCATTCATTCATTCATATGTATGCATCAGACACTGCCTTGGACGTTTGCGATATATATCTGTTAACAAAAACTGAGATTCTCTGCCCTCTAGTAGCTTCCATTTTAGAAGAAAGAGACAGACCATATGCAATAGACATAATAAACAAATGAGGTAGATATTATAATATACTAGAAGATGATAAATAAATGTTGTGGAAAAAAGGAAAATCAAAGCAAAGTAAGGAAAACCAGGGTGCAAAGTGACAGGGCAGGTGTGATTTTGAATGGGGAGTACAGGTAGCCTGCATCGGGGAGGTGATACCTGAACAAAAGCATGAAGGAGGGTCGGGAATGCATATTTCTGAACCCCAGGCAGAGGGAAGAGCCACTGCAGAGACCTTAAAGTGGGAGCAGGCCAGCTGTGTCTGAGGAGAACAAGGAGGCCAGAATGGCTGACGTGGAGTGAACCAGGGAAGAGAAGACAAGACGAGGTCAGAGCTCTCCGGTCACAGTCAAGACTTTAGTTTTTCTGCTAAGTGAGATGAGAAGTGGCTGGAGGCTTTTGGGCAGAGGATGATGTGATCTGACGTGTTAAAAGGACTGTGATGGCTGTTGAATTGAAAGGTGACTGTGAGGGTGAGCGTGGAGACACAGCTCAGTTGGAGACTGTCACAGTAATCCGGGGAGAGAGATGATGGCTGTGCAGTCAAGGCAGCAGCAAGGGAGGGAGGGAAAATGATCCAATTCTGGATACATTTGTAAGGTAGAACCAACAGGATTTGCTGATGGATTTGATGTGGGTAGGAAAGAGTCAAAGATAGTACATCTGAAGGATGGAATACATCAAGTGATACGGGGAAGGTTCTAGGTGGCTAGGAGGCAAAAATGTGAGATTATATGAAACATCCAAGTACAATTTGGAAGAGTGCTCAACGTCTGTTTCGGAGAACCCTCTGGGCTACAATATAAGGTTGTAAGTCTTAGGCATGCTGATGGCTTTAAAGCCATTAAGATCTGGATGAGATCGCCAAGGAAAAGAGCATGCATGAAGCCCCTCCATTGGCAAAAAAGGCTCAGGAGGACCCACAGTGGAGGAGAATGACTGCTTAGACTGTAATGTCCAGGAAGCCAAGTACAGAAAATTTTCTGAAGAGAAGGAAGTGATCGACTATGTGAAATACTGCTAACAGGCCAAGTAAGGTGAGGGCCAGAACTGCCAGTGTGGACTTTGCAACCCAGAGGCCGCAGCTGACTTCAGTGAAGAAAGAAGACAAGGAGAGGTATTGGACGCAGTAGGTACAGACAGTTCTCCCGAGGAATTTTGCTACAAAGGGGAGAAAGAAATAAGGTGGTAGATGCCAGGGGAAGGGTTCAAGATTTTTTTTCTTTTAAAGTAGGAGAAATAATCACTTGTTTCTAGGCTGATAGGAATAATCCTGCAGAGAAGAAAAACATGGTAACATACAAAGAGAGGACAGAACTGATGGAGCAAAGTTCCTGCTTAGGCAGAGGCAGCAGTGGAATCCATGACCAGGAGAGGTCAAGGCCTGAGACACAGGCAGGGGACTCAACTATGGAAACAGGCAAAGAGGCCGCGTGTAGAAGTACAGGTGCTGGTCATGGAAGAGATGGAAAGTCATCTTCTCATTGTTTCCATTTCTGAGCAGAACAGGAAGGTGGAGTGAAGACAGGGAAGAAGGTATTAGCGGTTCAACAAGGCAGGAGACAATACATCATAGTTATCTAAGACCACGGAACATTAAGTGGACCAGGGAAGAATGGTAGGCTTGCTTGGCAGTGTTAAGGGCCCATTTGACAGTCAAGATCATCGAATGACAGTAGAGTAGCCATGCCATGCTAGAATATGACCGGCATCATCACACAGGTAATAGAGTTAAAAGCATAATCTCTCACCAAGATATCATGGCTTTAAAGCTGCTTTTTTCCCCATCCTGCTCTGAACTTTATACAGCAATTGTGTAAAGGTGTATATTATAGGATGTATACAAATGTATTCTGCATATAGTTGGGGACATTTTTATCTCCTTCCCTGAACTGATCTCTAATATAGGTTATTAACTTTCTCTGGTGAGTGATTTATATCCCTATTTTTTATCCTAGCCTCTAAGTATTTACCATACTGCTAAATAACATTAATAACTGCTAGAAGAATCAATTAAGGAATTGATTCCTTTCTGTTAGAGGAATCAAGTATCAGGCACTTATACAGCAACTACTCCATGGAAGTCTCTGTTACCATGGCTCCAGGGCCCACAAAACCACAAAACCACAATGGAAGCCAGGCAGGTCTGATCAGAATTTTGTTTTATATGATTATCATGCATATATGCAAATATATATTAACTATAAAATAGATACATTAAGAATAAAGCAAAGGGATATATGTTCAAAAAAAATTTGAAATTTTATCACTCTAAAAGCTACTGAAATTACTAACAATCACAATATAAAATGAGTTTAAGGGGTATAGGAAACAAAAATATACAGAATGCTTTATCCTTTTCAATAGATGACTACAAAGTAGATAAACTCTTGCAAAGGTGTTTTACGGAGTGAATAATAGTAATTTTTAAAATATTACAGTAAGCTTAAAGAATCTGTCGAAAGCAAAAATAAAGGTAACCCACGCATACTGAGATCAAAGTAATGCTACAAGTGCAGAATCAACACACGAGGTGAAATGAGACTAATGATGATGTACGGATATGGAAATGTGTGACACGACCTGGAGAATTGATCAGGTTGGATCTGAGGTCTTCAACTAAGGGGTGCAAAGGCTTAATTACTAGTTGTTATAGACTGCATGTTTGTGTCCCCCAACATTCGTATGTTAAATCCTAATGCCCACTGTGATGGTATTCAGAGGGGGCCCTTTTGAGGCACTGACCTCATGAAGGGGAAGCCCTCATGAATGGGATCAGTGCCCTTATAAAGGAAACCCCAGAGATCTTACTTCCCCTTGTACCATGCAAGGTTATAGCAGGAAGATAGCTGTTGAACTAGCAAGCAGGTCCTTACCAGACACCGAACCTGTTGGCCTCCTGATCTCAGACTTCTTGGCCTCCAGAACTTGGAGAAATACATTTCTATTGTTTATAAGTCACCTAGTGTCTGGTATTCTGTTCCAACAGCCCTAATGGGCCAGCGCACCCTTCACCAAGAAAAACAAACATCTACAGAAGAATTTATCTAGTGAGAAACCCATACAAAGAAGAGAGACTATATCCATGATTTCAGTGAAGTCTGCTGTCATCTAGTATCAATAAAACATTCTCCACCGGTGAGAATGCACTGGCTTCTTTCCACAGTGCAGCTGTCTTTTCCTAGAGCAAGGTCTTCCAAAGGTACAGCAACTCCCCCAGGCCACTGAGAAAGAAACCAACACTTGGGGGAAAATGTTCCACGGTATGCCTGTCTTACATTTCACAACCTGGTTGGAAATGTGAAAGTAATTCTCAGGTAAGCCAGCACCTTAAGTAAAAATATCAACTATTTATATATTTAATTTTATTACTGAGTAGCCTTACCAGGCATGATAGCAGTATTTCTGAAGTTATTTGGAAGCCAATGGTGTAATTCAGGAGCAATTAATTTTTATTTCAGGCTTGTTACAGAACAAAAAAAAAACTTTGTTTTTTTTCCCTTCAGTTGCCTTAACCAAATAAATGTGATTATTTATATTTCTAATATAAAAAGCTGAACTTTAATATGTTGTTTTGATATTAAAATCATTAATAATCAAAGGTTTTTAGAATATTTATTTATATAAAATTCCTGTATGCTTTTTCAGAAAAAAATCAGGAAAATGTTAAGTCAATAAAAATTCACTCCTCTTTCAACAGACATTGACTTAGCATCTATTTTGTTTAAAATCCAGGATTGGGCCTGGCACAGCGGCACCCCTGTAATCCCAGCACTTGGGAGGCGGAGGAAGGAGGATCACTTGAGGCCAGGAGTTTGAGGCTACAGCAAGACCCTCTGCCTCATAAACAAACAAACAAGTAAATAAATCCCAGCACTGAGCAGTTGAAAGGATAAAATAATACAGGACACAGGGTTTCCTTCCTTATGTCCCCTGAGGTCCTAGTCGGGGAGCTTGTGCCTATAGCAGACCAAAAAACTTAACCTAGGGAAGTTGAGAAGTTTGGATTGTTAACACGGCTGCATTCACACAAACTTGCTCGCTCTTTTCTTGGTTGGCTGCATCTATTGTGTGGTTTTTGCCTTGAACTCCTAAGTAACAACTGTATATGTCTATTCTTTTTCTTTGCTTATCTGTTACACACTGAACCCACTTTGCTGTCCCAATTACTAGTTGTGGTTTTTTTTCCTGATACTTTTTCAATTTTTCCTAAAGTACAAAAATTTACACAACAAAAAGTGGGGTGACGTAGGGTTATCTTGAGAGAGTCACCAGTGGCACCATTCTTTCATGGGATTCAGTCCGCAAATGTGGCCCAGCAAATATTCAGAACCTTCAGCACTGAATAGTTTTACCTTTGCCGTGGTTCTACTTAGTATTTGTATTCTATGGCAAGGATGGGAACGAAAGAGTTAAGAGGAACCAACAGTGGTATCGCTTTTAAACTATCACTAGCATTTAAACATTTAAACTGTGATAAGATGTCTATTCCATACTTATTTAGAAAATTATACACTACAAAGAATTTCCAAAGACACATTCTAACAAATCCAAGGAAAGCCTTTACAAAGTACATGCTGACAAAACAGAGAGAGACACATTATATTTTGTGTTAATTCAGTAATCTTCACTTGCTTCTCTGCTCCAACAGCTGTGGTTTTAACTAAATTCGTAGAGTTCCAGGGATCAAAAGTTATGCAAACTTGGGTGTGTTTATTTTACAATTTACTTCACACTGTTTTGTGTTTCTTAAACTGGAAAACCTGAGCAGAGTATCTTCATGACCCAAATTCAGTGTTTTCGCAGGAAATAAATTAGTGCACGCAGTTGTGGGTGGCAGGTTCTGAATATGAGACCCTTGTCTGGTCGCTCACTGTCTAGAAAAATCTTAAAACCTTTGTTCCTGCCCTTATTGCAGTGTCTCGGGACTTTCTGATGTAAACCTTTGTGACTGATTGTCCTCTGTTTGAAAGGACAGAACAAGGTTCAAAGGGGTAGACACTAAACAGTGGCACAAATCAGCTTAATATATGAAGCATTTTGTAATAGTGATGCATGCTCCACAATGATTGCGTTGTATTTTTAGATGCAAAGTTACCATTTGAACATCTACAAATAAACTCTGATAATAACCTGTAATGACTCTAAAGGTCTCTACTAAAGATAATCCCAGACATTTGCTCAAGCCACTTTCAATGAAGTTGGAGGATATTTCCAAGTTCCTTATGGCCTTCTGGGAGTCAAGGTTTCAGAAAAGGCTGTTGGCTTTGGGTACAAATCTAAGACGCTTCAATGTCAACTTCCTCGGGGTATATCTGTGGCAGTATAAAGATATGCTTTAATTTGGTAAACAGACTTATTTTTTCAGATACTGTTAGACTATAATGATTAATAATTGCCTTGAGTACTTACTATGTAGAATATGCTTAAACATATCTCATTTAGTCCCCATAAAAACCCTATGGGGTATGGCATTATTTCCACATTACTGAAAAGAAGATACAGAAGTTCAGGGAGTTTCACTGAGGTGCCCATGGCCATGCATCTAGTAAGTGAGATCCGGGACTGAAATCTACGTCTTTTTTTCCTACAAAAGCACACACTCCATTATAGCCACCGTACTGTCACGCAGAGACACCACAGCCTCTTTTATGACACTTTTGTTTTCATTTATTTGTATACATTCTCTAGTCTTTGCAAAATTCCTATTACATGGCATAATATCCCACAGAAATACTACTAATATAAAGTGTCCTTATTTCATAGCTTCTCATCAAGTTTTGCTAATTCATACTTACAACCCTTCAAATATAAATTTACTATTCCTTGGTTATAGCCTCTACATTTGTATACTATCTTTTATATTTCCCAGCTAAAATTCTTATAGAAAACATATCCCACTCAATTTTTGCTTAGAAAACTTACTACAAGAGTAGAAAATATACAAAACACAGTAAGCAAAAGAAAGAAAATGTCACTTATAATTCCATTACCTAGTTAACATTGTAGAGATTACACACACGCTTTTTAAAAACACAAAAAGAGGATTGTATGAGACATTCAATTTTGTAACCAGCTTTTTCGTTTAAAAAGCTGTTGCCTGACCATGTCATTTTTTAACAGCTACACATATCTGTATCTGTGGGATAGGTAATGTAGCTTATTTAACCAATTAGATGACTGCTTGGGTCTCCAGAAAACAGAAGCTGGGCTATGGAGTTCATGCAGGAGTGCAACCCCAGGGAACAGGAGAGGGAGAGAGGGACAGAGAGGGACAGAGGGGGACAGAGGGGGAGAGAGGGGGAGAAACCATCTGAGAGGCTGTAATTGACCAGGCTGTCACTACATGTGATTGATGGCTTAATCCTCCTGGACTCTCCTCTGAGAAGCCATATAAACCAAGTCCCAAGACAGTCTGTTAGAAGGATGATGCCATTTATCATCTTCAATCACCTCCTGGCCAAAGGTTTGCCCTGTTGCACATGCCTTCTCTGCACTTCGGTGTACTCAGGTACACTGGGCAGGGTCCTACAGCACAACACCTGTGGTCAACAACCAAGACCTGTTGACACCACACAGGGGAATTGCCACAGAAATGGATAGAACAAGAGGCAGGTGAGGCTGAGAGGGTCTCAAGGGTGCATAAGGAAGTGTCTACATCATTATTAGACATTTCTTACATGACACACCGTATCTAAAACATTTTATCCTTAACTATCTCCTTAGACAAATTCTTAGATCAAAAGATGTTTACAGCTGAAAAGATTTGATACACATTACCAAATTTCCCTCCAGAAAGATGTGCTAATTCCCATGCACACCAACCAGCAGGGGATACCCATGTCTCATTTCTCTTAGTCCTAACCACAGGTCCTAAGCTCTAAGGGTTAAAATGATACACTGGAAACAGAAAAGTTCTGGATTGTGTTTTCTGCAGTTTAACTAGTTACACTTGGCAGAATTAGTTCAGTAATCGAATCATTTCCTTTTTAATCCATCAAGTGTTTATTAAGTGCCTCTTATGTGCAGGGCACTTGCTTGGCAGTGGGAACGCAGAGGTCAATGAGAGATAGATGGGTTTTGCCCTGTTAGGCTGTTATTTTAAAAGTATTAAAGGAACCAAAGGCATAATGTTTAGAATGCCCTTAATATCAGTAAGTCATTTTCCTTTGAGGACAAATTAGCTTTCTGAAATAGCCCAGAGTCATCCAAAGCCAAGCTGAACGGATAAAGCATATGATCAACTTGGGAGATAAAACTGTTAAGTTAAAAACATTGCTTCACTCTAAAAGTAATGAGCTGTCTTCTTGCGTACTTCACGTACTGTCTCAGAAGTCAGTCCTAACAATCTGTCAACAATTTTTGAGAGAAGGTCAGTCCCTACTCGGGGACCCAGAAGTTTTCTTAAATTTTTATGGTTCCCATAAGTCATTTTCTTGGAATTTTTATTGGGCACTGAAGGTATGCTTGCAGTAATTTCTCAGCACAGATCTGTCAAGAGATAAGATCACAAACTCTGTGGCTCTTCGAGTTTAGTCTTGGCAGAAAAATAAAATCAGGGAAAGTTTCAGGATATATGGATAGATCAACATAAAGGATACATACATAAAACATACGGATCACACAAGATCAAATTTTTCTACTTTTATTTATTTTTACCAAGTCCTATTGTTCTAGAATTTTTCTACTTTTAAAAAGAAACACTGAACTATTCACAATAGCAAAGATATGGAATTAACCTTAGTGTCCATCCCATGGATAACTGGATAAAGAAAGTGTGGTATATACACAATGGAATATTACTCAGCCATGATTTAAAAGAATGAAATCATGTCTTCTGCAGCAACATGGATGGAACTGGAGGCCATTATCTTAAGTGAAACAAATCAGAAATAGAAACTCAATAACACATGTTCTCATTTATAAGTGGGACCTAAATAATGAGTACACATGGAAATAGACACTGGAGAAGTGTCAGAAGGGCGTGAGGGTGGTAGCAGGGTGAGGGAAGAGAAATTGCTTAATAGGTACAACACACACTATTCGGGTGTCAGATACACTAAAAGCCCAGACTTCACCACTATGCAGTATATCCATGTAACAAAATTTCACAGTAACCCCTTCACTTTATACAAATAAAAAAAAAGAAATAAATAAAAAGAAATGCTGAGTATTAGCCATAATTTTAAGCACCCAAGTAGTCATAGATTTCTAGGATTTTTTCCCCCTCCCATGTATAATAACAGAATTTGGAGGAAGTAGCAACAAAAGAATGATCTATAATTTACTTCTTTTGTTTTCCATATCTTGCTCATTTTATCTAAATTCCTGTGTCGTGAATATAAAAGTGCTAGCTTTCCCATAATTGTTTAGGCTGATAAAACATAAGAGATCTATAGTGCACGCAGGTAGGAAAAAGCTGTGAAGACGGTTTTTTGCTAAATGTCACCACTTAATGGGTGGGTCCACTATGAGCTCCAGGATAGCTACTGATGGTCCTGGAGGGAAGTTTTCACCTGAATCTTGACTACAGGCAACAAAACTATTAAGAATGGAGCCCCCGCTGTAGAATAAAAACCACATGCAACATATCTTGCTGCAGCATAAGCATAATTTTATACAATTATAAATGGTTTGTTGCATTAATTGCTACTTATTCCTATGGTCAGGTAGCTCAGAAATCCTCTATCCTCATCCAATATAGAGCTTCCTTTCTCATGTGTGTAGGCTCAGCTGGCACATTTCTGCCCGGGATGGCAGCTTTTGTCTGTCTATAAGGGCACCTATTGCTAATGGCAACCTGTCTGCAGTTGCCTGAAGTTCCTATAAATACACACTCAATCAGTTTTATACAAAGGAGGTTGCTTTTTTTCTACAGTGGTCTCTATATTAAAAACCTGATGTCAATTAGAAGAAGATCTTTCTTCTCTGATTGTGTGGTCTTTTGGCTTTCTGCTTCTGACTGCTCTCTGCCTGCCGCTGTGAGTTCCCCCATGGTCGGCCCCAAGTTTAAAAGTGGCTGGATCTGTAAGCATACTGTGCCCCTCTTCGTGGAAGGAGGAGCTCTCCAAGTGGGTCATACATGGGTAAAAACATGGATGCCACCCCCACTGGGCTCCTAGCTAACATCCTCGCTCTTGCAGTAGCTTAGGAAGTTTCCTACTTACGCATTTCACACTCAACATCAAGTGGCTACACCAACGTAGCGCATGTTTTTCACTGTATACATTTCAAATATCTCTGACAAGTTCTGGAGAACATCACCATTGGAAACTGTTCATAAGGAAAAATGAAAATCACAAAATGTATCATAATTGTGAGCAGTGGTCAGACAGAAGTCAGGTCTCTACCTGGTGGTCCTGCAGAACTTTCTGTGGTAAAGTAGAAGAGGATGCAGTCATCACATTGGGTGAGTCTGACCTTGGCCATGAACTGGCTGCGTGACCCAGTGCACATAAGCCATTTTAAGCCCAGTTCCCACATCTTAAAGAGGGTTTTGCAAATGCGAAGTGAGCTGGAACACATAAAGCTCTCAGCACTGTGCTGGGCACAGGGACACGTTCAATAAAGGGGAACCATTAATATATGAAGTTCCAGAGAAGCTTTCCTAACCGATCTGAGTTCTACCCATCTAGTACTAGTGGACAAAGAGTAACATTTGTTATTTGGGAAGGTTGGGGAAGGATCAATAAAAAGTATTGATCCAAAGATCAATACTTTTAGAATGTGGCCCAAGGGTGAGCATATGTGATATTTTGTGATATAATAAGAAATATATATTTGGTTTGTGCTCCTGTTTCCTGGAACACAGACTCTTTGAAGGGGTGTCTTTTAGTATGTTAATGAGATGATTGGTGCTGGGGGGTTCCTGAATGGACTCAGGATGGGGGCTGGTTGCCCGAGGAACCAACCAGGTGATTAGAAGGTTGGACCTGTCAGTCCCACTGCTCTAGCCTCTGGAGAAAGGAGAGGGACAGCAGACTGACTTAATCATTAGTGGCCAATGATTTGATAAATCATGCCCAAGTAAGAATGCCCCCATAAAGCCCCATGAGGATGGAGTTCAGAGAGCTTCCAGTTTGGTGAACACATGGGGGTGCTGGGAGGGTGTTGTACCTGGAGAGGCTGTGGCAACTCTGCACCCTTTCCCATACATTGTCCTATGTCATCTGTACCATCTGGTGGTTGTGGGTTGTATCCTTTTATAATAAACTGGTAGCCTAGTAAGTAAACTGTTTACTTGAGTGCTGTGAGCTGTTCTAGCAAATTATTGAGCCTGAGGAGGGAGCCATGGGAACCTCCAATGTGGAGCCAAGTTGGACAGAAGTTGTGGGTAACCTGGAGACCCGTTTCTTGGGGACTGGTATCCCAAGTGGGACAGTCTTTGGGGACTGAACCCTCAACCTGTTGGGTCTGCACTAACTCCAGGTAGCGTCAGAATTGAATTGAAGCCGGGTGCAGTGGCTCATGCCTATAATCCTAGCACTTTGGGAAGCCAAGGCAGAAGGATCGCTTGACAAGGTCAGGAGTTCGGGACCAGCCTGAGCAAGAGTGAGACCCTCTCTCTACAAAAAAATTAAAAATTAGCTGGGCTTTGTTGTATGCATCTGTAGTCCCAACTACTCTGGAGACTGAGGCAGGAAGATCACTTGAGCCCAGGAGTTGGAGGTTGCAGTGAGCTACGATGATGTCACTGCACTCTAGCTGGGGCAACAGAGCAAGATCCTGTCTCCACAACAACAAAAAATAAGATAAAATGTAAAAATAATAAAATAAGAATTGAATAGAATGTAGGACACCAAACTGGTATCTCTAGAGAATGGGAAAATTGCTTGGTGTGAGAAAAACCCCACATCTGGAGATGAAAGAAATAAATGAGAGTAGTAATTGAGCAGAGAGGAAACAGGAATTCTCCTCTCAGCACCCCGATATTTAGTGCACTGGGCTGATGAGGCCAACACTGACTCTGATCTTTCAAAAGGCAAAGGAGATGCTTCATTGTGCTTCACGGTCACGAGAATATCCACCCAGCCCTTCTCTCCTGGAACTGTGAGCTGTTCCAGAGAGAGTACATAAATGAGAAGGACACAACTGCAAGGACAACAGTTGGTGGGTTGGCATCTCCACCTTTGCACAGCCTCGCAATGCACAGTAGTTGACTTGTGGCACTTGAGTTCACGAGCCTGGCTAAGCACCTGGCTTACTGCCAGAAGGTGACTACGGAAACAGCATCCACTGTCCTGGGGGTCACCCTGCCTCTCTGGCCCTTGGTTTCCCTGTATGTCAGATGACAGATTTGCAGGCTGCCCTGCAATTCTAACACGTTCCAACCCCACTAGCTGTCGTCAACCTCCCCCCTACCCCGCCACGAGAGCTCCTTCCCACCAAAAAGTATAATTATATGTTTTCAAGAAGGCCCATTTGCCATGTGAGCAATTTCAGCAAAACATCCTGAAACATCATGTTTTGAAGATTATACAGTGAAAAGAGCTCTTAGCGAGCAAATCTAACCCTTGCATTTTAAAAATGAAAAACCAAAGCCCAGCAATTTTGTGTCTTGCTCAAGGTCACAGCGTGCAGCATGGCGGGAGCTGCACCTGCGGCCCCTCCTCCTGGTCTGGGACAACCTTTCTCCGGTGACAACCTGGCCCTGGTTTCGCTACATGAAAAACCCCATTGAAGCCTCGGGAAATTATTTTTCACTTTAGATGGCAGTTTTCAATTGCTATTTTACAGCTCGGGAAAGATAAGTATATTTTTAAGAAGCAAGAACAACTACAGAGTCAATCTCTTTCCCCACTTCGGCTATTTAAAGCAAGTTACGTGAATGCTCCGTGTGACTGATAGGGGCAGGCACACATTTCTGGCATCGCTTACTAACACACCAGTGCACCAGATGAGTATTGACTGATGGCTTCAGACACTAATAAGTCCAGAGTCTGTTCCTAGGAAAACGCTTTGCATGCGTCATTAAAGCTATTTTCAGGCTTGCTGTCTTGAATTGAATGTAAACTAACGTTGGTGATTCTGAATTTAAATGCGATTTCAGTGAGGGAAGGACAAAGCACAACATATTATTTTCAGGGCTGGGGTAGTGGCAATATGTTTTTCTAAAGGTTGTAATAAATCTATAGACTTTCATTCAAAAGAAATTATACAAGTAATATCTTATAACAACCCAAATATTACCTCTTTCTATTTACCAAATCGTACCAACTTAAATCAAATTGAAATACAGCTATCCAAAACATGCATTTATTTCACTGCAGATGTTATCATACCATAGTATACCAAAGAGAAATCACCTGTCATACTTATTTTTAAAGAAGGGAGCTGGGCCCCACCTGCAAAGAACTGCCCTGAATTGCCAGTGGATGGAGCCAGAGCATAAATATATTTCACCAATGCTCTTTAAAAGCACCACAGTTGATTGTCATGCGTGCCTTTGATTAACAACCACTGATACCACCGAATAGCGATGCGAATCTTGCTGCACCATTTTGACATCTTCCATGTTCAGGAATGAAAATCTCCATGGGAGATTTAGGTCTCCAGATTGAAATTTAAATCAAAGACACTAAAGCTCTTCTATCAACTCCCCAAGCACCCCAGCTACCCACTTTGGGGTTAACATTAGGCTAAGGATATAGCTTCTATCATGGACCCAAGGTGGGCAGGAAGGGTGGAAGGATGGGATGGGTATCGAAGGAACTGAGACTTCTTATTCCAGAATTGTTCAGCTGCTCAGCCCTGGGGTTCAAGAAAGAGAAAAAAAAGTGAAACCAGGAAGGTATGATCTACCCAAAGAAAATGGAGGCATCCAAACCTCTCAAGTGTATATGAGATCAAAGACAAATGGACGACTACAATAAAAAAAAAAAAAAAAAAGGGAGGGGGGAGATGCTGGAGTTGAACATTTCTGGGGTGAGACCTATTTGTTACTTTATATTAGCTCCTCTAACAGCAGTTAAGCAGAAAACAAGTGTATGGTGATGTTATGAAACTGTATGTCTAGTACATGATATTTGTACAGGGATTTGTAATTCACAAAACATCTTTACAGACATTGCATACATCTACCTAGCTATTTTGTCTTTACCTTAATTATAAAATAAAATTAAGGTCCCTCCTAATTCAGAAAGCCAAATACTTCTGGCAGGTACATTAAGTATTATGATTCCCACTTTGCAAATGAAAATCAGATGGCAGGCCCCAAACCAAACCACAGTTATATGGGGTAGAGACTGGACTCTCACTTGTCATTCCAACTCCACTGCCCCATAATTTTTGCTGCAATGTTAGGCTTTCGCTAACTAGTACTTCAGAGGGCACAGAAAACCCAAAAGCTTAAACCACAGGCAGCTTAATAAAGACCAGTGGCAGCATGATGGCTTCCTAGCTCGGAGAAAATACTTACTGACGAGAATGAAATTGTAAAGTATTTGTGGGGGAAACAAGGTATTTGTTTTGTTATATGCAAATAATTCCTTAATTTTAAGGTCTTCCAGAAACACTTCATGTGACAAACTTTCCAATTCTGTGTGCCACCCTTCCATCTGACCACACCATCGATGTGGAAGGGTCCACCATCGCATTAACGCTCCTGCTGGGAGCTCGTCAGCTTTGGCTCATCCGTTCATACCCTTTCTGCCTTGCAGTCTGTCTCTGGGACCAAGCTGAGTTCCTTTAAGGGTAGATGGCATTTCCTTTATCTTTGTATTGTGCCACCACCACCACCCTCCACACCCAACATTCGGCAAAGATTTCACCAAACATTTGAGTGCCTCCCAGGTGCCAGATACTGAAGATACCAAGCTGAGTGCTTGTGAACAATCAGTTTACAGGGAGGGACACAGTGAACAGACATGGTGTAACAGATCTGGTGGACTGTATATATGTAATTCTGATGTGAACAAACTGAAGTAGGCTTAGGGAAGAAGAAAGGCCAGAGATACTTCTAAACTACAGTGCTGCATACAGCCTCCGTCACATTTGAGAAGTGTTTATTTAATTGATGAAAAAACACACACACACATATACATAACACATATATACAGATAACAGAGCATTATATTTTTTAAAATCCAATAACTCATAAAGAGGTGGATTCCCATCATTACTTAGCTTCCCAGGAGCAGCATCTCAAAAGGATACCGGGATCTTGTAGGGCAGACAGGCATATAAGCACCTGCCATGCACTGCGGGTACTTTAGCACAGTGAAGAACAAAGAACGGACGTGTTGCAAAGAAGGAGCTTAGAGGAGGAGCAAGGTGACGGCGAAGCTCGAAGGAGAGAAGCCATTTGAGTTGGGTTGAGAAGACAAATAAATAAGGCTCCCAGGTTTTTGGCTGCTGCTGTTGGAGGTGAGCAATACATTATTCTCCAGTGATGTTTCCAGCAGCCCACCAAATTCTCCCTGCCTGGAAATTCTGCAGCGCTGAATGTGCGTGACACTCAGTCAGCATGCGACATCTACTGTTTTGCGTTGCTCTGTAACTTTCACGTACCTCTTGTCTTACTAGACTGTAAATTCACCAAGCTGTAAGCCTTTTGATGAGCCTTATTCATCATTGTTTTCCCCGTTCCTGGCCTATACTGGACACCAATAAATATTTCTTGACCTCAAAGGCAGACTTAACATTCTCTGGGAATACAGATGGTCTTCGAGTGCCAAGCATTCAATGTCGAAGTTCAAACACCTGTGCTTATCACAGTCAGTAAATATTTGACTGTTCTGGCAAAAGGAGAATGCAAAGCGAATTTATCATTTCAACCGAAAGACTCCAGAAGAGATTATTTCAGACCCTTCAAAGAGTGACAATACCTTTCTATTTCATTCTGTTCTGTTGGACACATTATTTTCACATTATTCAAATTCCATACTGTGTTCAGATTTGTTTCCATCTGGGACCCAGTTTATTGGCACGTATTCCTAATAGTTGTTGATCTAGAACTTGTCCTTCCACTAATGAGCTAGGATTTTTACAGGAAGCATTGTGAGGTCCCATTAAAGTGAGAGTCTTTCATTCCTGCAGCAATTGTTAATAATATCCAAAATGGGTTCTCCAATTAATGGCTACAAAGGGATTTGATTTTCTTCCTTCTGCCAGGGTAGAACCTTCTATGTAGGACTTCTATACAATTAAAAAACTTAACAGCCACAGTCAGAAAAACCAAGCTTGTTAGAAATATAGGTAAAATAGACACAAACAGACTCCAGTTTTAGTGCCTTGATGTTATAATTCTACTGTGGTGGCTGAAAGGTTTCATTTGCTGCTTTGAGATTCTTGGCTTCACGCACCATATCGGAATGTCAGATAAGTAGTCCCCAGGGTGGGGAGGTGTGACTGTGTTTGTCAAGTGCTGTCACTCTCCTGTGAGGTCTAGATAATTGAAGATTAGTAAGTGGCCAACATGTTCAGCCACAAAACCTTTCTAAAGAAGATGTGTGTGCTTATCTTCGTAAACAAGACTGAAAAGGAACACGGGGCACTGAGCTTCGTTTTGCATACATTCTGGGAAGAGAATAACCGGGGACAAGTGAAGGTGGTGTAGAGGTATGAAGGAGAGAGGAATGCACGCGTGGGGTCCGGAAGAAGAAGGAGAGGTGGTCCAAGAAGTCAACATGAGGCTGAGAAGCAGACACTCTCAATTTCTCATCTGTACATTCTTCCTAGGTGATTTCATTCCCCTCCACAGCTTCAGGTATAACCTATGATGAACGATTCCCACATCTACATATTTAGCCCTAAAGTCTTATTTCCAGTTGTCTATATCCACCTGCCTCCAAGAATATCTATCTGATTATGCCACAGCTCAACATGTCCACAGATTAAGTTACCTATTCAGAACTTGGCCTTCATAGTGCTCCCGTTCTGTTTAATGTCACTTTAACTTGGATGCCTTCGTCTTAATTCGTTTCCACTTCTCAGTGGTTTACTATAACAGGGGTCCCCAACCTATGGTGAGTTGCATAAGTATTTCATCACATATTACAATACAGTAATAATAGAAATAAGGTGCACAATAAATGTAATGTGCTTGAATCATCCCAAAACCATCCCCTCCCCTCCAGGTTCATGGGAAAATTGTCTTTCATGAAAACAGTCGCTGGTGCCAAAAAGATTGGGGACTGCTGCACTATAGTCTGCATGTTCTATCTGCTAAGCATATATTTTTTAGAAGTTTCTCCTCTCCCATTCTTATGGTTCCTGTTTACAGAAGAGATGCTGTCAATTTTCTCCAGTTTCACTTCTTAAACAAGTTGGAAAGGAACAAGAGCAGAAGGAGGGTCTGGATGAGATGAAAGTGGCTTGGAGTGGCAAAGTGCTATAGTCTGAAGCTAGGTGTATTCTGGAGACAGAAACAACAGGACTTACTGCTGGCTGGGGCCATTATGGAGCAGGGAAAGCCTGAGAGGGGACCACAGATAGGGGAAGAAGTGGGCAATCAAGTGCTCTGGTTTGGGTAAGCTTGACGTCCTAGATGATTAAGTGGAGAGGCTCTATTGACAACTGGAAATCAAAGTTGGAACTCAAAAGTGGGAAGTGGAGAGAAAACACAAGGGCCAAGTTCTGAATGCTGAAGAATCCTAGCTTTGCCAGGTTAAGTAGAGGGGGAGGAGCCTGTCTCTTTCCACCACCCTCCCAAAAAAGAAAACAAAAATATAAACTGGCAAGTGATGGCCAGAGAACATGGTATCACAGAAGCTAAGAGCAGAGAACATGCCGAATTGGAGGGACTCATCAACTATTTTGAATGCTGCTGACAGCTTGAGTCAGACAAGACGATGTTTATGACTTATTTGATAGCACAGAGGTCACTAGTGACCTTACTGGGGGCAATATGTTGGAATTAGGGAGGTAAAGTCTGGACACGAAGAGGGGCGGAGGGTGGAAGTGGACTGCAGACCTCTCATTTGTGAAAAGTCTGGTCGGGAAGGGGAGTGGAGAGGTGAGGTTGCATGCAGCTGTAGGATCTGGAATTTAGGGATTTCAGACTTTTAGCTTGGGAAACTCCATAGTATGCTATGCCGAGGGACTGATGGGTAGAGAGGGAAAGAATGGATCCTGCCGAGTAGGGAAGATGAGTGAAGGCAGGAAGTCTTGGAAGATGAGGAACAAAGAACGAGAATATTCTGACACGAGGAGAGATGCTTCTTCTGTTCTAACTGGTGGGACAGAGGAGAACACAGGATGGATGAAGACAGGTTTACAGATTTGGTGGTGGCAAGATGACAGTGTTACCATCTGTGAATTTTTGTGTTCTCAGCGGAGTATTAAGTGAAGCCAACCAACTAAATAAGTGAAAAATATAATAAAACACTAAAAGTGAAGATATTTTTCACTTTTTAAATGTGAAAAGAGATACTAAAAATGCTAAAAGTGAAAGAATAATAATTTTGGAGAAGAAAAGGTATGAAAATCTCCGATTATAGGACGGTGAACACTCTTTAGGCTTCATGAATAGCTTCTGTTTGCTGTCTTATGGGCAGTGTGGAGCTATTTCTAATTTATACTCCTTAATAATTTCTTATGGTGAATACTCTGTCCCAGGATTCTTGGAAATCTTGCAGAGTTCTGGAGAAAGACTGTGGAAACGAGGCCACTGTGCATCTCATGTGAGTAGTCTCTGCGTGGGGCGAATGACCAAGATGGAGCTCCACTTGCCCAGAACTGGATGGATCCTCGACTGTGAGGGTGGAGAGGTATCTTCCACTGGAATAATTGAATAAGGGAACCTCAGACACCTCTCCTGAGCTCCACAAAGACTTCAGAATGCCGAGGCAACTGTATCTGATCAGATATTGGGTGAACTCCCTCCTGGGTGATGAAGGACAGACTGGGATCCATTGGCATTTGCCAATCATACTCTCTGAAGAGTTCCAGACTTGGGTAGAAGTAAAAAGGTTTTATCAAAATGCTGAAAGCATACATAGTCTGAAAATATAAGTGTATCTCAACAAAATCAAGGGAAAATCATGGACAGTGGATTTGCAGGGTCCTAGAAAAAGAGAATGAGCTATCAAACAAGAAAGCTCAAGTCTAGATGGCGGTCAGCTCAGAGAGGGATGGGTCTGTAGCAACAGAATCGTTCCAGATAAAGCCCAAGAGATAAGGGTACAATAATGCCCAGCACCTTGAGGATAATTTGAGGGTGACTGAAGAAGGGACACTGGTATACAGTAGAGCAATAAGGGGAACCCCCTTTTTCAGGAGAGGGTGTCAAAGACTTTATAACCTGCCCCGAAAGAACTACCTCCCTGGGACAATCACTGATCTTACCCTCTAGGCTTGTATACCTCAGAACTCCTATAGGAAAAAAGGGTGAATAATTGAAATATTCCTACAGATATTAAAAAAAAATCAGTCCTATGTAAATATCAGAGCTGTGCATATAAATCTTGTAAAGTGATGAATTTGAGAAAGCCTTCCCTTGGAATTTATCCCTACCCAACCTCCCAGGGCTTATCCTTGAGAGAAAAACTGTAAATGTGGAATCACAAGTTGAATTTATCAGGCTAGAAGATGATCCCTGGTTCCTTCCAACATGCATGTTAATCTACTGAAAGCCACAAACAGGGAGGTAAAATATGAATTAAAACAGCACTTCTGATTTCTCTCATGCCTTTCTTTTATGTCTTATTACAGATCTCCACTATTTCACTTCTCATTTGAGAATATGTGTGCATATGTGTATATATACATGCAAGTATGTGTAAGTATATATATGAATATATATACAAAAGCCAAAAACTATACTTTTTAAAAATTCAACATAAAAATTTATAATATCTTCAATGCTGAGTTACCATCAGGAGCAAAAATCTTTAAAAATCTTTGTAAAAAGTTCACCTTCTTTCTTTCATACTAGTATATAGGGCCTTTGAATTAGTTGCTCATTAAAGTTAGGATGACAATAACAAGTGAAAAAATCTTGATTTTTATTGATATTATTTAAGTACTGTGGGATTATTTTCTCTTATATAGGACATTTCTTAAAATTCTGTTTATTAATCTAATGTTAAGACATCAAGAAAGTCTATGGAAAAGTTTCCAAATGATATTGTTAAAATTATTCATTTGTCTGCATCTGGTATGTATTGAGTGCCTACTACATGCAGTGAACAGACAAAAATCTCCATCCCCTTGGAGTTTACTGAACCCCTTAGAATCAACACAAATAGAAAATCACCACATGCAAATTAATAGCGAAACATGCAAGTAAACTAGAAAAAAATTTTCACATTTTTTAGACATACATAATATTTGATTTGCCAAATTTATTTTCCAACTGAGGGCTCAATATTTTTATCTTAAATTACTGCTGCATAGGAAGATATATATTCATCTGCAATAGAATACTTTAATATATTTTATTATTTTCAAACAAACTTAAACATTTATATAGCTTAAAACACTTGTATACATTTAAAGGGACTATTTCATAAAAGCCACTCAGGTAACAGAATTAGTTAAATGGTTTCTTTCTGTCTTATCAAAATATTTCAAAAGTAATTTTCTGGCCTAGTGAAATATATTTGTAGTCCAAGATTGTTAAATATCTAAAGCAATTAACCATATTTAGAACAAATACATTCCACTAAAAATATGTTGATTTTTATATGTAGTTCTCCAAACATTTTCTCCTAATGTTCGTTTACTCTAAAAAGAAGGTTCTGTAAAAGATCACTCTTCTGCTAAGGAGAGCTAGTACGTATTTAAGCTAAGTACTGTTACCCAACAGCATTTTAAAGTGAGGGCTCACTGTGTGGGAGGAACTCAATTTATGCCATGCACTCTAATAGCATAAGTATTCTGAATATAATTAATGGTGTTTCTTTCAAAAGTTCTTGGAGGTATATTTGTACACCCATGTTCACAGTAGCTGAAAGATGGAAGCAGTCCAAGTGACCATCAACAGATGAGCGACTAAACTAAATGTGGTCATATATGCAATGGAATATAAGTCAGCCTTAAAAAGGAAGAAAGGAAATTCTGAAATATGCTATTAACATGGGTGAACCTTGAGGACACTGTGTTAAATAAAATAAGCCAGTCGCGAAAGGGAAAATATTTTATGATTCTACTTATATAAGATATTTGGAGTAGTCAAATTCAGAGAGACAGAAAGTAGAACGGTGGTTTGCAATGGCTGGGAGAATGGAGACAGTGTTTGATGGGCACAGCATTTCACTCTGGGAACATGAAAATGTTCTGGGGAGGGACAATGGTAATGGTCGCTCAACAATATGAATGTGCTTAATACCACTGACCTGTACACTCGATGATAACAAAAATGGTAAGATTATGTTATATATATTATATAACACCGAAAAAATTTTCAAAACAAACAAACCCAACATTTTATAAAAATGAAAAAAAAGTTCTTGGAGGTAGATCATTATGGCAAGAATCCATAAATTTGTAAGCAAAAGGGAAAAGTTTTCACAGGGACAAACTCTATACACTCATCTGAACAACAGTCATCAAATATCGTTTCTTATGTGTTAGGTGAGTGCTCTAACAACAAATTAAATTCACGTAAGACTCATTTATTTAGTCCAGCCATCATTACGTGCATTTACTGTGTCCAAGTATGAGGTCGCAAGGCATCGCCAAAGAGAAGCAGCTTCAGTGGGGTTGGCACATTGGTAAAAAGATATAGTAAGTCTTGAATAAATTCTCAAGATTCATAGCACTATCAGAGGAGGAGTGAAAACAGAACGACAACCATATATTCAAGCATGAATAGAACTCAGGGTAAGGGGTGTTCACTTTGTTAGAAGTTATGATGAAAAGGATTCATTATGCCTTTACATCGTAATTTAAACGCACAGCACACCCAGTGGTGGAAGACAGAGGTGAGGGGTGCTACAGGGAAGAAAGAGAACAGTACTGTATGAGACAGGAGAATTTGAGGGGCAGCTGAAGGAAATAACCATTAAAGAGAATAAACAGATCGAAGATTGGAAAATGTGTTAAATAATGAAATGATAATGACAAAGAAGGTTTAAGAGTAATGTGGGCTGGCCAGTTACAAAAGGAGCTTAGCAGTGTGTAGGCAACATAGATTGGTAGGAAGTTTCTCAAGGGAAGGGCATTGGGAAAGTGATCACTGACATTACTCTGTCATGGAAGTGAAGATTACATTACATAGATGAAGACTAAGCAGCAACAAAGAGGTTGGTTAAGTAGGAAATGGAATAAAAGAAAAGCCTGTATATGTCTGTAAAGCCAGGAACTATTTGTTTCTCGTGTAACTGCACTAACTATCCTGGGTATAAATAGGAACATCAGCTTTAATGGAACTAACTGTCACCCTCACTGAGCATCTTCCATGGCCCATCAGAGCTGGGCCATGCCTCATTTCACTGCACATCAGTGACGCTCAGTGCTACTTGGCTAATGAAAAGAAACTCTGCTAAAAGTGGAGAACGAGAAGGCCCACCACTTTTTTGGGTTATGCCCTTCTTATCATCTTACTAAAAAACCAGAATCCATTTGCAGTTGCGGAAGAGCAGCCAGAAGATTAATGGGGCCTATAGAGTTAAAAACATTTTGCAAACCTTAGTGCCTTAATCTTCTTAAAATTCCTGAAAGATAAGCAAGTAGAAAGTGTTGAGTGATAGACAATTTGCCCTTGGGCTAAGTTCCATTATTAAAAACTCCTTGGCCAGCATTTCCTGGACCAATTTTATACACTATTTATCCTCCAAAGGCAAGCCGGTTGGTATTTACCTGCGCTGATGTATATATTCCAAACAGAATTAACCTCCGCCAACAGCAATAGCGGGTTGTAAACCAGTTTACTTACTCTCTCTGAAAATGTTTACTTATATCCAGGAATCTTTAAACACAGTTCTCCTGCCCCTAATTCTCCCGGGCAACTTTATCAGTACTCATTTACCTAGTAATTTAACTACTGTTTCTAAGTCTTAGGCAACACTTTCTTACTAAGTCACCTTCCCGATATGTCACCAAGCACTCTCGGAGTCAACCGGCCCCCACGTGTTCCCTTCTGAACGGTACAAATGATTACTGTGCATCTGTCTGTCACATTTTTTCCTAAAAATACAAGATCCTCTGATGCATCTTTTCATCTTTTTTAGGGAGACACACATTGGTGGATATTATTATATGAACTCTCATTATGACTTTGAGGGTGACTTTTCAATGAGTATGAATTTAAAAAAATCACTATCACTCCTCCCCACCCAATGCAAAGAAAATCACATTCTTTTATTTAAAATAGTGCAAAGTCCATTGACATTTAAAGAGCAAGTACTGTGAGGTTGTATCAGCTGCATTTTCTTTGGAACTTTGGTCTTATCAATAATAAATGCTTTAATACACGCATGCTCAACAGGGGTGATTGCAAACTCAAGGGGGCAAAAATTTCTTCTTAGGGGGTGAAAAACAATCTTACTCTTTTCAAGTATCAAGTGCAGATACACATACAGCACATAGACAGAAAGGTATAGATAAGTCTCTAGCATAAATTTTATTGGGGGAATGGTAATTATGAAAAAAAGAGTCTAGAAAAGTCTCCTTTAGAGGGAGGTAATGAAAAAGGTTAAAACATTGCTTTTTAATATAATCATTACTATTAATATAGTAATATACAAGTTATTTATTAGGGAGTCTTCAAATCTGTAGACACAATTTTCTCCGGGGCTCTTTCTCTTATTCCCAAGTACTAGGTAATATTTTTCCTGCGTGCTCCTAAGGGATTGAGCCTGCTGCTATCACAGTACCTATCATACCTTATTATACTTGCTTATTCTATTTTATCCTCTCACTATGCTGTTTCCATTTCAAGAGAAGAGGGACTGTCTTCATTCATTCATTCATCCATCCATCCATCCATCCATTCATTCGCCATTCTGAGAATACCTATGGCGAGAAAGGCACCGGGCTCGTTCCTGGGACTACAGTCAGACACAAGTCAAATACAAACACTGGCTTCCTGTCGCTTACATGGTACTCGTGAAGAAAATAGACAAGAAATAGGTAAACACATGCACGAAACAAGAGCAACTATTTTGTCAAAGTTCTGTGGAAGAAATAAACAGGGGGATAGGAGAGACAGTGGTCAAGAAGACATCTCTGAGGAGGTGACAACTAGTTGGGACACAGATGAGAGGGATTGGGTCACACGCAACGGCCAGGAGGAGAGATTCCAAGACTTCCGAGGAGGAGATCTCCAGAAGAGATTCTTTCGCAGGCAAAGAGCACAAGGGAGGAGCCGAGGAGGCGATGAAGGGAGACCACAGCAGCTGCCAGCAGTGAGGTGGGGACAATGACATCGGAAAGTCAGGTCAACCGGGGCTAGTTCCTGCACTGCCTGTTGAACCACAGCAAGGAGCTCTGACTTTTCTAAGAGCAGTGGCAAGCCACGGCAGGCTTTTAAGCAGGACAAAGACAAGATCCAATTTAAGTGTTAAGAAAAAATCCCTTCTGCTGTTGTGGGGAGAGAAGATCCCCGAAAGTAAGAGCGAAACAAAGAGACAGGTCAAAAGGCTACTGTCATATTAATAGTTCAGGTGAGACAGGACGTGCCTTGGATTAGTGTGGCGGCAGCAACAGCACAGAAGAGAAAAGTGGATTGGTACAAAGAATCTAAGTGGGGAGGAGGGACAGAGACCAACCAAGGATGCTTTTGGCTTGAGCAATGGGGTAGACATTATGACGTCCACTGAGATTAGATTTTGTCTTGCTCCAATCTCTGCCTTGGCCACTTCAGCAAAGCCTGCTGTCAAGAGAGGATATTCCAAAATTCATCTGCACTGAGATATACTCCAGTGGGCTCTACCAGGTATAGTCATTGAGGAATGACCAGACACAGCAAGAGCAGCCAGGGTGTTGCTGGTGGGTCAGGGAACCTTTTTCCATGAACAGAAATATGGAAATCATACAACGTAGAGCTACTTCTATCTAGAAGGCCAATCGTGACAACCTCCCTCTTTGCAAAGATCAATGGAAGGCGGTCTTTCAATGTGATCATGCTAACTGCATTCTTTTTGTAAAAATGTGGTCCTATGGGTCTGCTTGCTTTTATTATGACTTGTTCTGAATGGCCTTACATTACTTTACCGAGGTTGGAATGATTCAGTGTACAGGAGATGGAATTGAGGCACTGGGAAAAGAAAGGTCTATGAGTGTGGGAGAACACAGCCAGACACGAGGCTGGGCCACCTCTTTTGCCCGTGGCAACCTGAATTTATACAGCTGCTAAAGAACTGAACTGAAAACTACAATAGATTATGCAGATACACAATGGCATAATAAATACATCTCTATCTAGATGTAGAGTATGAAATCAGGACCTGGCATTTTGTCGCATATACATATATATGTATATATGCATGCCTTTGAAGTTAAATGCAATGAAAATGCAGGTTTCACTCACGTGTCTATTATGGACTATGTGACCAGTGCTTGTGAGGTCCACCCCACAGAGTTGGGACACAAGAGAACATGTGGGTGGAAGGAACTGCAGGACAAAGAGTCCTCACTTGTGACAAACCTCCCTCTTCTGTGGGGGAGGAGAAATGAAGAAAATGGTCAAACATTCTCTGTAGGGGGAAAATGTGGTTACTGCAGGAACACGGTTCTAAAGCCACTTAGTTTCTCAGTACACACCGAATCAGGAAAACTTTATACTGGACAATTCTGTCATAATCCAGTTTAGAACACTGCCAAGTCTGGCTGGCACAGTGGCTCACGCCTGTAATCCTAGCACTCCGGGAGGCTGAGGTAGGCAGAATCGCTTGAGGTCAGGAGTTCGAGGCCAGCCTGAGCAAGAGTGAGACCCCTGTCTGTAGTAAAAATAGAAAAATTAGCTGGGCATCATGGTGGCACACACCTGTAGTCCCAGATACTTTGGAGGCTGAGGCAGGAGGATCACTTGAGGCCAGAAGTTCAAGATGAGCCTGAGCAACATGGCAAGACCCCATCTCTACCAAAAATGGAAAAATTAGCTGGGTGTGATGCCACACGCCTATGGTCCCAACTCCTTGGGAGGCTGAGGCAAGACGATCGCTTGTTCAGGAGTTTGAGGTTGCAGTGAGCTACAATGATGCCACTGCACTCTAGCCCGGGCAACAGAGTCAGACCCTGTCTCAAAATAAATAAATAAAAATGAATTGCAACTGGATCTTTATAAGATCAAACCACCCAGATGGCTGCTGCTTTATTTCGGATCCCTCCTTTAAGTAGCTGCGTTCTCACATCAAGCAGCCTGAGAAGAAAAAATGCAAGAACCACAATGGAAATGCTCCAAAGTTTCCAAGTCCCGCCCATCCCGCAAATCCCAGCCCGTACGCTAACCACCCCCTCCTCAGATCTGATCCACGATGCAAGTGACACTTTTTGACTTGAACAGATTTTCATCACATTTATGGTTAAGGTTACAAAACTTGCCAGCAATTCCCCAGTTACGTGTTACGACAGCATCTGAACCACGTCCCAAGGAACAGGTTGGGTTATCGGTTGTAATCCTTTTTATAAAAAAGGTAAACGTGACGGTCATTCTTACACCATTACACCCCCTCCCGCTCACTGTGATGTGCTTTCCGAGGAGGAAGCCGGAAGGAACATCCAAGCTCCGGGGGTTTCCTTCCCACCCACGCTCTCTCTGCCTTGCGCTGCAATCCCACGGGAGCTACACCTCAGTACGTCATCTCAGCATCATTCAACACATTCTTTCCTTGGCCTTCCTCGATCATCACGAAAAGCACTGGCTTTTAGGTGATTAGGTAAAATGCACACAAAATATTTAGCAAGGAAAGGAGGCAACTGCTTTTGTGGAAGGATGCTTCTCGCCGTGCTGAACGCGTACACCCAGGCACAGAACAACCGCGTTTTCCTCAGTTCCAACTCTGTGATTCAGTAACCATGCACTGCTTTTTCTTTTTTTAAAAGGCAGATGTAAAGAGGAATAGCACACATAGATATTCTACAGACCACTCCTTCCTTAAGATTGTTGGAATTGTGTGTTAACAGGACAGTTTTGAGCTTTACAGACTCCTTAGTGCGAGCATCATATAGACCCAAGGGATGGACAAAGAAAGCAACAAGACTTTTACAAGAAGAGATCTGGAACCATTGCACCTGAGGTCATTCTCCCTTCTGCCTTCTGTGACAAACCTGGTGTCTTCCATTCTGGTGACAGTGGGCTCTTTCATGGGCAATGGGTCTGCCACCTGAGCCATTCTGTCCCATTCTGACTCTTGTCCCTAACCCTGGCCCTGAAGTGCGACCCTGCAGAGGCTCCCCTTCTCTACCATGATTGGCCTGTGTCACGTCCAGGTAGAGCAGTCTGGGGACAACCCTGTAACATGCAATGTGGCCCCTGGGGCTGACCTTGCTGTCACCAGGCCCTGGCTCAGGAGAAGGGACCTGGCAACAGAACAAAGGAAAGTCAAGTGCCAAATAGGCTCCCAGGGAGATCCTGTCACATCCCCGCAGATGGCTAGGATTCAATTCCTGGCCTCACCGTGTACTAGGTATGTGAACTTGGCAAATTACTTCGTTTCTTTAACTGTAAGATGGAGATAACAGCAGGAGCTTCCTAGGGTCCTTGTGAGGAGGGAAGTGGTGGGTTCATGCAAAGTGCTCTGTAAGTTCTTGTGGTTCTTTCTAGACACTTCACCAGACCCATCTCTACCTGGGCTGAACTAGGACCTTATCTTCATCAAAGCACGTTTCTCCTGACTCGCTGTAGCAGAGGCAGGTCTTGGGGTCTCCTTCCAAGTTTAAAGTAAGGAGTTAGGTATGGTCTTTGCTGCCCCTGATGCCATTTCGAGATCACAGGACACCCCCATCATAGCCTGTCTTCTATAAAGCCCGTTCTCCCACCTACACCCGCCTTCCTGGATGGTCTCAGCATTGGGCTTTTAGCATTCACCTCTGTCTGTCCCCCCTTCGTTGACACAGCTACAATATCCACAGCGACAACGTCCTGGACTCTAGTGCATAATTCTCCAACTCCAGTGACTGCCATCTCGATTCTGTTCCCATTTCAAAACATCATGTGTCTTTAATTCCTGTTTCTTCTTTCATTTCTGGTGATTTCCTGCAAAGATGTGCCTTTTCTCTCTCCCAAGCCGTACCTGCTGCCCACAACCTGGATTCCACATTCTCCCTCTTCCCAAGCACGGGTTCTTGAACAGTGGGCCCGGATCAACCACATCAGCGTCTCCTGGGAACCCTGGTCAGAGATGCCAGCTCTTGGGCTCCACCCAGATCTAATGAACAGAAGCTCTGGGGTGAGGCTGAGCAGTCCGGGTTTTAGCAAACCCTCTGGGGGCTTCCGAGGAGGGCTAACATGGAGAACTAAGGTTCCAGAGAATTCAGTAATAAAGAAAGTATTCCTCCCCCTGACCCCTTTTTCGTGCTTTTTTTCTTCTACTCAATCCTGTTCAGGTCTCCCTGCCTTTAAAAAAAAGAAAAGAAATAGCTCTCAAGTTTGGAGGTAAAGAATTCCCTTGTGCTGGGTAAAATGTGAAAATTTTAAAAAAGAAAAATCTGAATCCTGCTCCTCCTATAAACTTCCATTAAATATTTTATTTCCTTGACAACATGCTCCAAACAAGAGATATGACATACTTTCTATTCATACTTTCTTTCGAAGACTCCTGAAATTGGGCTTCCACACCTGTCATATTCTAGTAAGAGTATTCTTCCCAAGGTCAGTGATAACCTCTTACCTTTCAAACTTTAAAGCTTTTACTCCTCCTTGGTCTCTCTGTAGCCTTTGACACTGCTGAACACGTCCCTTACTTTGGTAAGTCCTACCCTCGTGTCTCCAAAGAGCAAGATCCCAATTCTCCTGCTCTCTGACCAAGCTTTCTTACTCTCCTCTGCCAGTTCTCTTTCTTGTTCTAACTCACACAGATATTTCCCAGTGTTCTCTCATTCACTCCACTCCTGCCCTCCCCCTTCCCTACCAATTTCACCCTTATGCATTCCATTGTCACCTCCAGAAGACAACTCCAAATTTATCTATCTACTTCCACAAAACATTCAACCTTCTAGATGTTTCCGAATACATGGTCCCTGGTACCTCAGATTTAACACATCTTGCCATCAAGATGACAAGTCAACTTATCATCTTTAGTCCAAACCATCTTCTAGTTTCAACTTAGCAGTTTTTATTAGTTACACTGTCATTCTCCAGATATAATGCAGCCTGTCCTAAAACAGTGTTCCAAAAAATCCTGGATCCTTTAGAATTTTTTTTTAAAGGTTTCTATGGACAAGCAAGCTTGGGAAATAAGGCAACACCATCTTTTTCTTAGAGAATCACAGCGCGTATTAGCATATTAGAGGCTGTGAGAAATCTCACACAGAAAAACCAACACATACAATTGCAAATTGATTTGAGCCAGCTCTGAGTTCCTTTTGTGATACTAAGTAATGTCACTGGGAACATCTATCGATACACATTAGAAAATGCTACCTTGATCATCCATCTCCTCTCTTACATCCAGTTATTCATCCAGCCTTGTTGGTGTTTCCTTGCAAAGATCTAATTTCTAGCTGCATGGCCACCTCCCACGTCAGCTCCCTGCTACTTCCTGCCCCAGTACTGCAACAGATCGTAGCTCACTGCACGCTCTTGAACCTTTAATCCAGTCTAATTAGTTTGAAGCCAGATTAGTTTGCTTAAAGTACAGCTCAGATAATTTTTACTCCCTGGTTCAAAACCTTCCCTCAATGAGAGAAAAAATGTCATTGTACAGAAAATAACATTTGAGGTCCTTTCTTGCCCAGCTTGCCATCCCTTTCCTTCCCTTCCTCCTTCTGTACCCTGTGTTTCCTCTCAAATGAACCTCTGACCCTTAGATTTCCTCCCATCCATGCTCTGGCTCTCGCTATTTCTTTGCTTCCCCATGAAAAGCCCTCCCCTGGCATCCTCTGAAAGCCTCACTCATTCTCCCCAGCTCAGCTCCAAGCTCGCCACCTTTACAAAGCTTCCTGATGCCCTGGTCATCAGTGACCTTGGCTCCTCCGGAAATCCCAGAGCACTGTGTTCATTGCTCTTATTACCTCTGCCTTCTGTCTTCGGCATGAGGCATGGGGGTACACAAATGGTCTCTCATTTCTATTTATCTCCCCAGCTGTACCAAACGCAATGTTCTGCTCAGAGAACTCTAGAAATAAACCCAGATAATGAATAATGATCATATTATGTTGACCTGGACAAAGGAAAGGAAACTCATGTTTCTAAATCCAGAACCAATGACCCTGGAAACTCCTTTACCCAAATACGGTGAGTACATGTGCCATGGAAACGAAAATTCTCTGTGTTCTTCCCCAAGCCTCTTTGAATACTAAGTGCTGTAATTTTGTTAAATTGATGCTCTGTTGGTAGCTGTAAACAGCACAGTTCAAGATAAAGTATCAGACATAGTAATTTGCACCCGTTCTCAGAGTGCCAGCTGCTACACAATTTCCTCTCCTCTTCCTGAGGGGAACCAGATGTGTTCAAATCCCCAATAAAACTTAAACACTGAAGGGAAAAATAACAGAATAATGTTAGCATATTAGGTAGTACCCAAATTACCATGGGCAGAAGCAAAACATACAAATGCTTCCTACTTCTGTCTTCACACTAGATACTTCTAGTAAGGAAACACTGGGACAAATTCAGTCTGTTTTGTAGTAAACGAGCAAGAAATAACTGGGTAAAAACAGAACCGAAAACTTGGAATTACTGTTAAATGTTCAACGGTGCTTTTTAATCTTTCCAGAAAGTAAAGGGTAAAACCACTAAAAGTTAGTAAAACTGTTAGACAAAGTCCAAAAAAGTCTGGCTTTTTTTTTCTTTCCCTCTCTCATGTCATTTGTTTATTCTTTGCTCGTTCAATTTACAATTCTAAATGCCGAGCTCTTTCCCTAATACTTGAGGCAGTATGTCACTTGTAAGGGGAGGAGGAAGCTGACGTTTACTGAATTCTCATAGCAGTCTTTGTCTAGGGGTTATTATTTTACAAATTACAGAAATCTACGGTATAGGTATAGCGTAGCAGAGTGGGTAAAGTGAACCACCTCTAGACAGCAATGGTAAGCTCTTCATATTCGTTCAATAAACAGAAAATGCATTCAATTCAGTACCTTGCTAACTAGGTGATAGAATCTGGCTTTTAACACAGGACTTTCTGGTTCTCTTCACTCTACTGTCCTCTGTGGAAAGTTTGGCTTATAAATAAACTGAGGGGACATGCGTGAGACCAGAGTCACCAGTTCTCTGAGAAGACACCTGTTGTGGGTTAAATTGCATCCTTCGAAATCTGGACACACAGACACGCATAGAGGGAGGGCGGCCATTTCCAAGCCAAGGAGAGAGGGCTGGAACAGAACCTTCTCTCACAGCCCGCGGAAGGAACTCATCCTGCCAACACCTCGATTTTGGACTTCCAGCCTCCAGAACTCTGGGACCACAAAAGTCTGTTGTTCAGGTCACCCAGTCTGGAGTATTTTGTCACGGCAGCCCTCGCAAACGAACATAAGCTGTGACCACAAACCATGTTCAAAAGCTCAGCCTGACACAGTCACCTCCTGCAACTGGTTCCGAGGTTCTGGTGAGGGGCTTATATTCGTTTATGAGGGCTGCTATACCAAAGTACCACACAAAGCAGGTGCATGGGTGGAATCATCGAATCAGTTCCCCGAACCCCGCTGGGGAACAGAACACTCTCTCCTCATGTTACACTGAATGGTCCTGGGAGGATAAGAAAGATGAAGAGGAACCTCATTCCTGGGAGAACAATATTCACTCAAATCAGTGAAATGCCCTTTATAATGACCTGGAGAGTTGGGTCTAGGCCTTCTCCTTAAGCCGCTCAGGAAACACAACAAAACAACCAACAAACAACAACTGAAGCCCAGCAGAGGAGCGTGGTGGGCCGGGAAGGTTCCCTGGGGCTCCTGCAGGCCTTGCACCCAAGGCCCCTGCTTGTCAGAAGCCTCGGTGTTCATCTGAGTCAACCTGAGTCAAGGACTCAGGGGGGACTGATGAGTGCTGGGGTCACTGTGCCTCTCACTGGAAACAGCTTCTTCCTTCCATCAGGACATGGGGACGTTTGCTCATGTGCCACTCATTGTACAGACTCATTGATTCACTCTGCGTGTAGTACCTGTTATGACTCAGGCACTGCGTTGGGCGTATAAACAAAACATATTTCATACTCTTTAGAAACTTCAAAATTAAGTAAAATGCATGCTAAAATAAAAATGGATAGGAAAAGAATTAAGATTTGTTAAGCCCCTAAGTTGCAGGAACTATATATACTTGAGCTCTTTAATAGTCTCCATTATACTTATTCTCAGGGAAGCATTGTTTTTTTATGCACAAGAAAACTGAGTATCAGATTACTCCACCTGATCTTAAAAATAAAAAAGAGCCATATTCAATGCAGGTGTGCGCGCTACAAAGGACAGACCTGTTCTGGTACCTCACACTGCCTTGGTATGCTCAGCTCATTCAGAGGATTAGCTTTCCAATCTTGGAAGGTTCTAGAAGGAATTATGAGGTGACTAGGTTGAAAGTACTCAGAAAATAAAAGCAGATATACGAATCAGCTTGACAGTATATATATACAATCTACATGTATATCAAAACATTATACTGTATATTGTAGATGTATATACTTTTTATTTTTCAATTATATCTCAATAAAGCTGAGGGAAAAAGGACTTGAGGGAACCTGTTTATGTATTTATTTATTTTTTGCCCTTCTGCCACATGAAGATACAACAATAAGGCACCATTTATGAAGCAGAGCTAGAACCTCCACCAGACACTGAATCTGCCAGTGCCTTGATCTTGGACTTCCCAACCTCCAGACCTGTGAACAAAAAGTGTCTGTTGTTTATAAATTACTCAGGCTAACATATTTTTTTTTATAGCCTCAGGAACAGAGACAATTTATATTTTGGTGCTTACTGCCACATCACATTAGACATGTGTATATTAGTGTGTGGCCTGTTTCCCCAACTAGACCATAATCCTCCTGAGTGCAGAGAACTTACTCCATTCCTTGTGGCTGGGACAGGGCTGGCACACAGTAGGCAGACGGAAGGGAGGGAGGAAGGAGGGAAGGAGGGAAGGAGGATGGATGAAATTGGATGTCAGCCAAGTATCAGATGCGATCTCTCATTCTTGTGGAGAAGCTGATAGAAGCTGAGGGACCAAGTAATTAAGCTGATTAATAACTGTATAAGCAACCAGATCTCGGGGATCCTGGTTCACAGTGGGATAATCTTAAGCGTATCTATAGCATGATTTTGACAGTGAGTGGGAGATGGGGGACTCATGCCTCCAGAGGAAAACAGAGTAAGTGGAGTAGGGTGGAAGGTACCCACTTATACCTTGAAGGGGATCAGACTATGTCGCCCCAAAACATGTCACTTTGCCATAAAGATTCTTTTGAGGAGAAGGCAAGTAAGAACCAACAGATGCAGGAAGAATTCTCTGCCTTCCCCTCATCTGCCTAAAACCAGGGCATGAATTTCCCCTTGTAAAGTCCCCCTCTCCTGGTTCCCCCGGTTCCTGGTACCAGGAACGGACAAATGAATCTCATTACCAGAGATGGAGAGCGGGCACTTGGATGAGTCTGTGTGCACAAATCTTACTAAAATATCCCTCATCTTCCATTAGGGTCCCCACCTATTTCCTTGTCGCTTCCCCACAATTAATCATCCGGTGAAATCCAAACCCCCCCTTCTCCTTTGTTAAAAATGGTATATAAGCCTTCAGTCCTTCCACTTTGAGTTTCACTTCTTTTCTGTGAACTCATGTGTGTGTTAAATATGAGCACAATGGTGTGCGTTTTCTCCTGCTAATCTGTCTTTTGTTAGTTTGAAGGCCTTAAATACTAAATCTAGGAGGGTAGAGAAAAAGTTGGATTGGTACCACCAATCCACGTGCCTTCTTAAGTCCATTCGATACTCAGTGCCCGGCCAGATCACAAGTATTTAATTTGATGTGCGTTCTGCCTTGTAAGAGCTATATTTATAGCACATTCAGACAGGAGGCCATCAGGTAAAGGGGCCTAAAAGAATTCACATGGGGACTCAGAGATTTTTAGCCCATAAAAAGAGAAAAAAGAGTGATCATATACTCTATAAGGCACAGCGAGAACAGAAAAGAGATCAAAGGATTGATGTTAAAGTAACACAAACCTTCACTCTCTATAAATCAGAATGCTCTACAGAGTTGTTGGCAGAGGGCACAGGCTGCCAGCCAAGAGGAGAAGAAATGGCCTTTCTGGAAAGATGTGGTAGTGGAGAACAGACGGGTAACTGGCTTGGATCACTACTGGTGGTTTATAGGGTAAACGCAAGTAGAGCACAAGTGGTGGGAGACCTCGGGGACATAGCTCATTTGCGGTGGGGCCGTGACTGCCAATCAATAATTTTGGGCATCAGTTCCCCCCATTAAAGCAAGATGGATTAAACTAGTGGTTGGCCAATCCAGTTCCTCAGAGCCCAGCGTTCACAGCATATGGCCCAGAAATGCGTTAGTAGCGGTTAGAGACAGGAATCCAACTGGGCCAGGCAGTTGGATATTCAAGGCCGTTCCCCTGAATCTACTTGTGCAGTTGTGCTGTTTCAAAAATCGAGATCTGATGGATAATTTCATTTGGAGAGGGGGAAAAATGTGTTCTTCTAATAAGGAGAGTTTAAAAACCCACCAGAATAGATCCAATCCCATTTCACTTCTAAAATCCTACATTTTGGTGTCATTAACCAGCTAATGGTTTTGAAAGAATGAGGAACTTAAATAAATTTTGGAGATCAAATTTAAAATAAATAGGTGCTTACTCTATACAGTTTAATCCAATTATACTAGCAGAAAAGTCAGTTTTAATAAATTTCCATGTTCCTTCTATGTCACTTTGTCTAGATTACAAAAATCCCTTTAAAACCCTGGTCATAAATAATATTCTATGACTTTGGAGTTTTGAGGCAACTGCCGTATTTGCCCATATAGAAAGAGATTCCAAATGTAAGGTGATTCCATGTTTTACAAATGACAGATACATCTTTTGTGGCCAGCTCTTAGGATTGCAGGAGAAGATAGTCAAATGCTGTGGCAGAGACTCAAGATGCTTACTAACTTTCTTTTTTTTCCTCAGATTATAGACAACTACATTTTCTAGCCTTCCTTGAAGGTAGGTTGGGCCAGAGTGATTGAGCTTTGGGTGGTGGAATGCCAGTGGCATTGATGTCTGCCATTTTCTAACCTGGCAACGAAAGGACCCATGTGGTTTTCCCACCTTTTCTCTTTCGGGCTAGCTCTGCAGGCTGGTGTTGAAGATGGCAGTATTGCAAAATAGAATCTGAATCTTCATGCCACTGCTCAGAGAAGAGCCACGCAGAGGGTGCTGGACTGTGATATACAGGAGAAATAAATCTTCACTGTGATAGACCAATGTGACATCTAGGATTGTTTTTTGTAGCAGGTAGTATCCCTTGTCCCAATACAAATGTCTACTTAAAATCTACATGCAAACTATTTATATGTCACATTATAGAAATATATACAGTTGATACATAAACAACACAGGTTGGAACTGGGCAGGGCCACTTCTATGTGTATTTTCTTCTGCCTCTGCCACCCTCGAGACAGCAAGACCAACCCCTCCTCTTCCTCCTCCTCTGTCTACTCAACACGAAGACAATGAGGATGTAGACCTTTATGATCTACTTCCATTTAACAGTAAACATATTTTCTCTTCCTTATGATTTTAATAATTTTTCTAGAGATTTATTGTAATAATACAGTCAATAATACATACAACGTACAAAGTATGCATTAATCAACTGTTTATGTTATCAATAAGTCTCTGGTCAACAGTAGGTTATTAGTAGTTAAGCTTTGGGGGAGTCAAAAGTTACATGAAGATTTTTGACTGTGTGGGAGGCCATGCCTCAACCGTCCGGTTGGTCAAGGGTCAAGTGCATTAATTTAGAAGCATCCCTCTTTCCAAACCCTTACTCCTAGTTCATTAAAAAAACCTTTCTGAAAAGTTCTCACCTGCTCCGTGGACATTGGTAGGGATACTGGGTCACCTGACCCCTTTCTAGAGGAAACTTCCATCCAACTTCTTGGAAACAATAATAGTGTTTTAAATCCTTGAGTTTATCATAGCATCCAATCTTTATAATTGTGAGGTCATGTTTCCAGAAATAAATGTTAAATCTCTACTTAAATGTTTAAGTCAAATCTATCAGGTGACTTATATAATCAAAATAAGATTGATTGAGATCATTCAGGCCAATGTATCTTTAGCAAACAATACATTATTGCTCAAAATAAAGTGAGAATGTACTCCTTGTACTATGAGAGATCTTGTGAGGTTTCAAATATAAGGTGACTGTTTTCTGAAGAATAATTTTGAGGGAAAAATATTCCTCATTTCATATTCAGACATATGTGGTAATCTTTGGCAAATGTTTATTTCTGAACATTTAGCTTTGCATATTCTCTTTCTAAGTGCACATGGAAAAAATAAACATGATTTATTTTTTGTTCAGTTGTATAAGCTCATTTGGTTTTGGCATCGACATGGAATGGGAACTGAGTAACATTTTGTATGTATAAGAATCTCTGATTATTTTTTCAGGTGCTTTTGGGTTTAAAAAATGCCAAATATGCTTTGCAAGCAACAGTACTGATTATAAAGCCATATGTAAGTCGAAGAAAATGAATCCACACATACAGTTTCAAGGACCACTTTTTACCCACAAGTCCTATTTTAAGTTTTATTTATTGGTGAAGGACAGGGAAGAGAAATGTGGCCATGATTAACAGGTAATAGCATTGTTGTTCCTCGTTAAGTTTTTTTTTTTTTTTTTTTTTTTTGCTATTGTTCTGATTTGTTCACCATGAATAAATTATTCAGCTACTGGCAAACCTGAGAACTGGCAGTTTTCTCTGACTTCATTCCTTTAGTTCCTTCAGATTTTGTAAATTCTTAATTCTCTGTGTTAAATCACTTCATTCCCGAAATATTTGAAGTCGTTTCTGTGTTCCTAACTAAACCATGAATAGAGTTGAATGTTCAATATAGGATACTGTGAATTTGCTTTTAATAAAAACTTTAAAATCAGACCAAGTGGGAAATCTCTTCCTTATTCCTACAACAGATGAAAAGAATCTACCTTTAAACCATTTTCTTCAGGTTCATTTCCCAAACTCTCCGTGTTCTGTGTTTTTAAATGATTTTCTGTATGAAACATGCCACATCATTTTCAGACAAAGCTCAAAATTAACTGAGAAAGCTTGATATGCAACTCCACTAGAGCTCTTGTTGAAATGGACAGGAATATTGTCACACGGTTTGTTCTAACACAACAGTTGTGCTCCAAGAAGTTCCAGGCTATTAAAAAGAAAAACATCTGATTAAAGACAAGACTTTTGATTGTAGAAAAAAGGATTGGGGGCTAGAAAGTTTCAAACTTGCCATAACACATTTAGAGGTATTTATAATATTCTTAAAGTTGTTTTTATAAAATGTCATAAACCTTAAATATCACACGCAGACCCATCATTTCATTACATCTAATACTAGCACAAGAAAGGGCTTTTCTTTAGCAAAACCAACTATCACCAGCACATACAGATTCTTAGACATTCTTACCAATCTACGATAAATCAAAGCTGTTCAAACAAAGCTTCTGAGTTGCAGAAACAACAGCTATTTTTCTCCCGTGCTTGGTCTTGGATCATCACAACACTGCAATCGACAGGGGTCTACGCAAAGCAGAACTTCATGCTTAATCCATCACCTGGCTTCCACTAACACTGAAATAGGAGAAATGTCAGGATATAAAGTAGCTTAGCTTTACAAAACAGAAATTGTTCTTTGTGGTCACTAATCCAGTTATATTAAACTTCTCGTTGTTCCTAAAACAAATCTTGCTGTCTTCTGCTCTTGGGAGCACGCCAGTGCCCTTGCATAAAATATCCTGTCTTCATCATCTTACTGCATCTATCTGCAGCAATGGCCCACTGCCTTGTGCCTAATGGGGTCTCAAATACAGATGTACGTATGCACGTGTCTATGTATCTTAATGAATAAATAGCATTATCCAAACAGTTACGCTCTAATAAGGCCAAAAAATAAGCACAGCAATGTGAAGCTCAAAGGCAAGAGTTGCTTGGGTGGTAATGAAAAGTGGCTGCCACCAGTCATCTTTTATCACAGTGGTGTTAAAATATTTATTTTGCCTGCATTCTCTGCTGCTTTCAAAATATGCCAAGGAATTTCTTTTTCCTAGAGATTATTGAAATGCTTTTGAAAACTTATGTTTATACTATTAACAGTTGTATTGAATATAAGGGAGAGAGAGGTCCACACACATACACCCATGGGGTACAATCTGTTAAGTTTTAGCTTACGTGACTACCTGTGAAACCATCAACCACAACCAAGATAACGACCATACCAGGAGATCAGCAGGGGCCAGGGAAGGATTACAAAAGAGCATGAGGACATTTGGGGGGAGACAGTAAAAAATGTGTTCATTGTCACGTTTAAAATTTTAAATCTTACTTCAAATAGCAAGTATGGTATTTTTGCTCAAACTTTGGTTAGTTTCAGAGTCAAGGGAAAATCTTAGTAAGTAGCTTGATATTTTGGAATATTAAAAAGTTTTCTTTTTTTTTTTTTGTCCCAAGACTTGGAATCACACCTCTATTTCTAAAATTAATCTATTCTCCTTTAAAAAGATAAATAACAGTCTTGTGACAGATACGTGTCCTTAGGGAAGAGGTACAATGGAGTCGACAAAAATATCTTTGTGGCTTATCCATTTTGTTTCTCGATTTTTATCAGATGAGTGGACAGTAATTTCATCTTAATTTGCTTGTTAAGTAGAGAAATATTGCTATTTATATGTAAAGCGTTTAAACAAAGGTACAAAGCCTAGTCAGCCCTTCATTTTTCCTATCACAGATTTTCACAGGTAAAGTCTATGTTTAAGTTGACATTTTCACTAACTTTGAAGTTCATTCTAGATTTAAATAGAACATGTTTGCTCTGACAAGCAATAACCACAGGAAAAGGCAAAATAGATTTTTTAGGCAATGTTGAGAAATTTATAAAAAGAGCCTGGGACCTACTTGAGGCATCAGGAGAAAAGCAGATTCATTCTATGCCCACAGGCAGACGAGAATGGAGGCAGAAAGCAAACAAGTACACATTTCCTGTGGTTATTTAAAATCTTATAAAATCTCAGATGAAGGACATATCATACGTAAATACAAATACGAAAGCATCTAAGCAGACCCAAATATAAATGATACAGACTATCTTCTTAAATCCATGTGCTTGACACATTAAACGCAAATACATAAATGTTTTTCAAGTGAATAACTAGGAATCCTGCAATATGTACAATACGTACTTATCACCCTTCCCTCAGCACATTTATATATCAGAATTACAGCTACTCCTCTTAGTAGTTCCTTTTGGGAAGCAGGTCTCAGCAACAGAAATCACTGGTCAGAACACTTCATTCTACCCAGGCCCTTGTCGAGACATTGAACTGTAATGAGATACCCTTAGAAGTTAATCTGCAACTCCTAAAAAATTCCTTACATGTAAATTCAGTTAAAGAGGATAAAAATAAATATCTTTCTTTCCCTCTCCTTCCCTATAGCATGGGAATATAGAATGTAAACATTCTGTGTTACCATGTGGTGCTAAGACAGGCTTGTGTGCTTAGACTCAAGTCTTAGTATTGGACAGTTGCCTGGATATCTGTCGACACTAGACCTATCTTACTTAGAAGAACACAGTTCCTTAATTTCCTATTATTTTGGGTAATAATACCCTTTTTAAACATTTTCTTCATTTTCTATTTAGTTAGCTAGGAAAATAATTATAAAATAAATAGAGTGCTATACCAAAATTTAGATGAAATGATATGGTATAAAAACCTCATGAATGTATCTGCCAATTCTGGCAATGGGACTACCTTGGCATTTGGGATAAATATTCCACTGAAGAAGAGCTAACCATGCTGGATTAATTTGTACTTTTTAACGTTTAAGAGCTAATGGATGAGAATTTTTCGGGGTTGATGAAATCCTCAAGGCCTCACATTCAGGATGCACAATGAATCCCAAGCAGGAAAAATAAAAAATATCCTGCACCTCGACAGACTGCAGTGAAACTGCACAACCACCAAGACAAAGAGAAGATCTGAGAGCAGGCGGGGAGGAGAGAGAAACCACAGACAGAGAACTGACAATTACACTGAAAGTTGAGCCCAAAGACAGTAACTTGTCATTTTCTAAGTCCTGGGCAAAACATATCAACCCAAAATTGTTTCGAGCAAAACTATCTTTTAAAAGGAGTTTCTTTCAGACAAATAAAGAGACTTCATCATCCAAAATGTTATGAAAGAAACTTGTAAATAATAAACTTCACCAAGAACCCTGATATCCGAAAGACTCTCTGATACTCAAAAGAAATGGTAAGAAAAGGTAGTAAATAAATAAATCCAAACAAATAATCGATTTTAAAAAGATGAACAGTAAAAATAAAAACAGCTAATATGTAAGGTTAAAAAATCAGATAAAATGAAATTATTGGCAAAAATATGTCAGGGAGGAGTTTTCAGGTTTAAATGTTCCAAAGTCCTTACACTGGCCAAAAGCAGGACAGAGATACTGACCAACTTTAGGTTATTTTAAGAATGCATGCTGAAATTTCTACGGTATCGACTTGAAACAAACCAAGCCAGAATATAACTTTCAAATTAGTAAAGAGCAAAAAAAAAAAAAAAAGAAAGAAAAGAAGAAGAAACTCAATTATTCTTAAAGAAAAAGACATTAAGAAAGGAAGTAAAATAGAAAAACTGGAACATGATAAAATGACAAACTAAAATTGTAGTGCAAAATAAGCACAAATATGTGTAATCACAAAGTAGGAAAATTATTAATAAATGCTACATTTTTAAAAGACACACATTGTCATGCTGAATCAAAAACATAAAATTGAGCTATGTCCTGTTTGAAATAGACGAACCTGAAATCAAAGAACAGAAAAGGACAATAGTCACCTAACCTGCGTACATTTGAGAATTAGACATCTATAAACAATCTGAACCCAAATTAAAAAAAACAGAATGAAAGCAGAAAATACCGAGAACTATGCAATAATGAGATACCACATGCCAAATTTTGTGGGATATAGAAAACCAGGTTCTTCAATAGAAATGTAAAAAACTCATAGGATTAACAGAGAGTATGAGAAATAATGAGCTATGTACCTGACTTAAATTAAAAAGGAAAAAGAAATTAGAACAACATCTAAAAAGAGGAGAAATTAATGAGATAGAAAAACAGAGATAAATATAAACTAAATGTTATTCTTTTAAATTAGTAATATTTATCAGGTAAAAAATTGAGAAACGGAAAAAGATATAACTATAGATGCTACAGAGATTAATAAGAAAATGAGATTATAACTTCATAGATGAAATAGAAAAAGAAGTAGAAAGCTATAACCCAAACATTAAAAGAAAACAAAGTTCTAAAGAGTTTTATGATTAACAAATTTGAATCAACAGTTAAATCTCACCAAAAATCTCCCCACAAAAAAACACAGTATGTATAGGAATTTTCCCAGTGAGTTCTAGAAAATATTCAAGGAAGAAATAATCAGAACATAAACCCTTCCAGAAAAGAGCGACCAAAACAAAGAAAAAAAAAATCCACGACTTTATGAGACTAGCAAAACTTCAGTCTTAAACCATTTAAGGACAGTTCAAGTAAGGAAAATTACAGGCCAGCTTCCTCAGTTTTCTTCACGACCATACATACAATAAATCCTCCTCTTTCCCCCACCCCGCTCCAAAATCTTCAAGAGTCAAATCCAGGAGCATATTTTAAAAGGAGCCAGGTGCAGTGGTTCATGCCTGTAACCATAGCACTTTGGGAGGCCAAGGCAAGAGGATGAATTGAGCCCAGGAGTTCGAGACCATTCTGGGCAACATAGTGAGACCCTGTCTCTACCAAAAAAAAAAAAAGGCATGTGCCTGTCATCACAGCTACTCAGGAGGCTGAAGCAGGAGGATCAGTTGAGACTAGGAGTTGGAGGCTGCAATGAGCTATAATGATGCCACTCTGCTCTCGCTGGGGTGACAGGGTAAGACCTTGTCTCAAAACAAAACAAAAAAACAAAAAAAATAAAAGTAGAACATTGTAGAAGTGCTGTTTATCCAAGTATTCTCAGTTTCCTATAGAATATCTATTAATTTAGCACAATAAGAAATGTAAAGAATCATACTGTCATCTTAAAAGCAGCAAAAAAGGGCATTTAATAAAATTCAATATCATTTCATAAGTTTCTGAAAAAAGCCAGCAAACTAGAAATAGAAGAAAACTTTCTTAACATGATAAAATGTGTCTATAGAAAACCCACATCAAATATTATACTAAATAGAAATAAAGCATCCTTTAAAAAAGTCTTTACTCAGGTAAAAATACCAACATTGCATCTTACTAGCTAGGGTAGTAAGATGGAAAAAAAAAATTGAAAAGTTAAAAGGATTAAAGAAGAAATAAAATTTCCATTGTTCACATGCTATGACTGCCCTATCTGTGTTTGACAGAAAACCTAAGAATATACAGAAAATTTATAAACCTTTAGTAAGTTTAGAAAGACTGATACAGATTTTCAGACCAAATAAACTCCATTTCCCTGTAACAGCAAAAAGAAACTATAATTTCAGAGAGAAACAGGGTGAGACAGAGAGACTGTAATGACTAAAAAGCTCAGATATCTACGAACTAATCTAAAAAGTGTAAGCATAACCTTTATAGAAAAAATTACAAAACATTCAAGAACTAATTTAATGGAGAGACAGTTCATATTTGCGGATAAGATGACTCAATATTATGACAAAGACCTTTTCCCCCAAGTTGATCCACAGCCTTAAATGCAATTTCAAACCAAATCTCAGCACAGTATTTTTTGTGTTCTTTTTTCTCTTTGTTTATTGCTGTTGATACATAGTATCTAAAATTTATATGGCAGAGAAAGGTGCAAGAATAGTTAATTCTGTCCTGAAGAATACAGTGGGCTGACATGTCCAAGCTGTATTTATTTTAAAACTGTGGCAATTAAGGTAGTATGGCATTATCTAAGCAAAGGAGCCCAGAAAAAGGCATATTCATGCAAAAACTAATTCCACATTGATTAAGGAATTAAGTATGAAAGATGAAATTTTAAAACTATTAAAAATAAAGATAGAAGAATTCTTTAAGAGGCCAGGGTAGGGGAGAATTTTTTTTTTTATTTCAGCATATTACGGGGATACAAATGTTTAAGTCACATATACTGCCTTTGCCCTGCCCGAGTCAGAGCTTCAAGCGTGTCCAACCCTAGACAGTGCTCACCGCACCCCTTAGGTGTGAATATATTCATCCCTTCCTCCCTCCCTCCTACCTGCCCGACACCGATAAATGTTACTACTATATGTGCACTTAAGTGTTGGTCAGGAGACAATTTCTTAAACGAAATCTCAAAAGCATACACAGTGTCAGAAAGGACTGATTCATCGGATTTGATTGCTATTAAAATTGCTATATAAATGTGGTATGATAACAGCTACAAAGCAAAGCCTTTCGGCAACACAACCAAAAAAAAGGGGGATACAGAATAAAGTCCTCCTATACATTAATAGAAAAAGACGACTTTATGGAAAATGAGTCCAAAGCCATGCACAGCCATGTCACAGAAGAAGAAGACAAAGGTCAGTAAGTATATGAAAAGCATTCTACTTCTTAAGTAATCATGGAGCAAAAGGAACTCTCCTACCATGATGGTATGAGTATAAATTATGACACTTTAAAAACTGCTTAGTAAAGGTAAAAATACACACACTTTATAACCCAAATAGTCCACTTCCAGTGATACGCACCCTAGAGAAATTCTTGTACACAGGCACCAGGAGTCACACAAACGCTTCCAGAGCAGGCCTGTTTGTAGTAAGTCAAATGTCCATGAACAGAAAACAGATCGATTGTGCCAAGTCCTTGATGAAAGTACCACATATTGGTAAAAATAAATAAATTACTGTGACACAAATCAACGACGCCGAATTTTACACATGTAACGTTGAGCAAAAAAAGCAAGACACAAAAGAACATCTTATCCTACACTTAGATAATGGTTTAAAAACACAAAAACTAAGCAATATGTTGCGTGGACTATAAACATATGTGGGAAGACAAAATACAGTGAACAGGGAGGGAGGGAGAAACATCGAATTCGGCATACTGATAACCACCAACAGGAGGAGGTGGTCCAGGGAAGGACAACGTGAGATCCTTCAAAGCTATCAGCATCACTCTCTATCATCAATCATGGCTGTGGGTACAAGGATTTTTATCTCACTGTTATAAATACTCTTTCCTATGTATTATTTAAGTTTTTGAAAAATATAACAGAGAACGCAAGCTGAAATCCTGTTTTCAATACATTTTTTATTATATATTTTTATAGCCAATACCTGCAGAAAAATGTTACTATTGCATATCAGTCTTCAATGATAGTATATTTATCAGTAAGTAAAGAGAAAAAACTCTTTCTGATAATCATGAGGTCATATAATTGCAATTTTTTTTCTTTCTTTAGCGGTATTCTTGTTACAAAAGCAAATTGAATGATCCAACGATCTGCATGTGGGAGAATTTGAGACATCTTTATGTCTTATGCTTGAGGTTCCCTCTCGCTCCTCTTCACTAAATCTTCCAAAAACGACAATAATCCAACTTCACATGGACCAAGAATACAAGACATTTGTTTGTGGAACACATACAATGTGGGTTTTATGCAAAGACCTCAAGTTTACTTGAAAGATATACTGATTTCTTTATCATCTTATCTTTATGTAACAGAACAGCTCCTCAGACACAGGGCCAGAATGGACCCTTGCCTATGGCAGGACACAGAAAGCCTTGGCAACTGCTAATCAGGTATCTGGCTGCCTTTGGGGTGGGGGAGACAATTCTCTCTCCTGGCAGAGACCACCTCTGCTCAGAAGTGGTTCCTACTATGTTTTCCTCCACCCCATGCCTTGTACACCCTACTGCACCACACAGAAAGTTATCTGAAAAGACCTCTTCACGTTACCTCCATTAAAAGCTAGTCAATCATTATTTTTCACTAAAGAATGCCCTAAAGCACCCCAAAGTTATCCTACGTATTGCTCACTACTCTGGGCATGAAGAGACACACAAACCAATTGTACATCCTGATTCCCTTGACGTCACATGCAGTTCTGGTGACAAGACATAACCTCATGAAAAAGGTAAGTTCTAAGATAAAGACGGCAGAATGGGATAACATCCCAAGCAGGATTCCATTCACACACTCCCTACCACTCAGCAGACCACGTGATTCATCGAGTCCACCAATATCTGTTATGCCGCCGCAAAGGAATTAAATTTTAAGTGTCAATGGAAAAAGTCTTAGTCCAAGTTGCTCCAAGGTGTACATGTTTGGGGCGAGAAATATACAACCCAAGATGGTGTGATAACGACTATAAGAGAAGCATGAACACGTTACTTGGGAGGGGCGGAGGTGACCCATGAGGAGGGACGAAAGGTTGAGATGACCGAGCAATAAACCATGACAGACCAGAGCGCACAGCCACCAAATCACGGGGAATCTGTCACTGGAATCTGGACTCTCTGGGCAGAAAGAAAGTCCTGCTGCCACAAACATTTAATATTTCATTTATTTTCCTAAGAAGCCAGAAAGATGGCAGACGGTTTCTTTTTTTCATCCAGAGAAAAAAGACAACTGGGTAAGAGACAGCCTCATTCTTCTGTCACCCACAGGTAGAGTCCCCTCCAGATAGCTAAGTGACGTCCTAGTTATCTCTCTCTCTCTTTTTTTTTTTTTTTGGAGACAGAGTCTCGCTCCGTTGCCCGGGCTAGAGTACCGTGGTGTCAGCCTAGCTCACAGCAACCTCCAACTCCTGGGCTCAAGCGATCCTCCTGCCTCAGCCTCCCGAGTAGCTGGGACTACAGGCATGCGCCACCATGCCTGGCTAATTTTTTAAATATATTTATATATTTTTAGTTGTCCAGCTAATTTCTTTCTATTTTTAGTAGAGACGGGTCTCACTCTTGCTCAGGCTGGTCTCGAACTCCTGAGCTCAAAGGATCCACCCGCCTCGGCCTCCCAGAGTGCTAGGATTACAGGCATGAGCCACCGTGCTGGGCTGTAGTTATCTCATTTGAACAGATAACCTGGACAGAAATAAACAGGAGCACATACGAGATTATATTGGATGGGAGTTCATAGGAGATAAAGCAACTCAGCCTAATAAACTAATGCAGGCACGTGGCCAACCCAAACCAGAGAAGAGATTAGCTCCCACTATCTGCTGAACTTGAAACGATCTTTCAGTTTTGGTCATGTTCATACAGACCATCTAAAAAAATCTTAAAACAAAACACTGAAATCGCTAATCATTGACAACTATTTAAACTAGAATGCGCTTAGCAGCTATAGCACAAGAAATTATTTAGAGTACTGTGTATTTGCCCAAACGCTGCTTCTGCACTAGACTAAACACTATAGTGAAACCAGAACTCTAAGAATTTATGTGGTAATCTCCTCAAGTATCTGAGAGCAAAGGAAAACACTCCACATGCTGAGAGCAAAATCCTACAGATCTTCAGGCACCAGCCATCCTAGCCGGAGGAAGGCTGGGGTTACTACCAAAAGGTTCCTGTATTTCTTATACCCTTAGGACACAGGAATTTGTTTCAGGGCTCTGTGAAGACCCTGGAAACATAAACCAACCTATGTGGATGTAAGGTAACCATTTCTCTTAAGAAGGCCCACAGATTTCACCATATATTCAAAGACTTTTGTGATCCAGAAAAGATTGAGAACCACTGTTTTAATCTTAGCACTCTGGGAGGTGGAGGTGGGAAGATCGCATGAGGTCAGGAATTCGAGACCAGCCTGAGCAAGAGTGAGACCCCTTCTGTACTAAAAATAGAAAAGACTATCCTGGCGCCTGTAGTCCCAGCTACTTAGGAGGCTGAGGCTGGAGGATCATTTGAGCCCAGGAGTTTGAGGTTGCTGTGAGCTAGGCTGACGCCACGGCACTCTAGCCAGGGTAATAGAGCGAGACTCTGTCTCAAAAAAAAGAAAAACCACTGTTTTGTTTTGTTTTTTAATCCTTTAAAAAAGGGTGCGATATTAGTGATATTACAATGAACATTTCCAGCCAAGGAAACAGCATACATATATATATTTCTGGTAAATATAAAAAATTATTTCAAGGGCTAAAATTATAAAGTACCTATCTTTATAACTTTAATCGATACTTTTTCTTTGGCCACAGTTAACAAGAGTTGATAGACCTTTACTATTATCAAGACATTTTATATACATATGAATTTTTAGAAAAAAATTATTCAAACACCTCTCTTAAATATTACATTTTTTTCTTTTGTATTTTACAAAGACATTTATCAAAAGCATAATATTAAAAATAAATGGTTTGTGTTTGGCAAACTTTAATTCCTGCAACATTTAGGAGAAATTTAAAGTATCATTTTGAGACATAAACACAAATTTGACTTAAAATTAAAAAAAAAAACAAAACCCTTTTCAGTTCTTCTTGTATTTCCTGGAATCCAAATCCCTATAGATAGGGTCAAATGCAAATGAAAGTCAAACTAAATTTTATAAGGATATAGGTGAAACTTCAATGAGCAGAATATGATGGTTAATTTTATGTGTCAATTTGATCGGACCACAGGGTGCCCAGATTAAACATTATTTTGGGGTGTGTCTATGAGGGTGTTTTGGATGAGATTAGCATTTGAATTGATGGACTCAGAAAGTTGACTGCCCTCTCCAGTGTGGATAAACATTATCCAATTTGTTGGGGGCTTGAATACAACGAAAGACAGAGGAAGGAAGAATTCACCCACTTTTCATCCTGCCTGCCTGTCTGTGCTGAGACATGGGTCTTTTCTTGCCACCGGACTGGGATTTACACAATCAGCTCCCATGGGTCTCCAGTCTTCAGACTCCAATTACACCAGCAGCCTTTCTGGGTCCCCAGCTCACAGATGACAGATCATGGGACTTCTTAGCTTCCATAATCACCTCAGCCAATTCTCCAGAGAACTTGAACTAACACACAGAGTTACATCCAAACAACAGGCCTTGGTTCTGTAGCAAAAGTTTAACGCTGGAATGTAGATTTATTAATGTATTAATTAATGTGTTAATAAATATTAATCTTTTATTTAAGCTTTGGATCTATCCCTTTATCTGACTTTTGATCACTTGAAAAAGAGGGCACTGACTCATCTGTCACCCCTGAAATGCCAACTCAAAGGTAGACCATGTAGTAAGGATCTGATGGTTCATAATCTTAGCACACAGCCCATGGCAGCTGGGTGACCTGGACTTCAGTGTCATTCCCTTCTCTCTCTCCCATTTTTAAGTGAGGAGTTGAATAGGATGGTATTGTACATTACAATACAGTTACCATTTCATTTCCTATCCGCTAGCCTAGCACACACTACAAGGTAGGTTATCCATGCAAGTGTGCTGATTCACTAATGCATTAATACAGCATGTGGAGATTTTTACCTATTCAAAGGATTTCTATAGATCATTTTGTATATCCATTATGGAACCTAATGTAAGCTCCGGACTTCACTTCTACTATGCTCAGAATTAAGCAAGTACTTGTAGGCTCAGAGGAGAAGCAAGTAGTATTGTACCTAATCTGACTGTCGTAACTTTCTTGCTCTGTGAGACACAGCCAGAGACCTCCTTTAATTCTGCCTGAGTATGTGTGACATTCGGTCGCCTTGTAAATGAACTTGTAACTTAACTCTCCTCTGTAAGGAATGTAGGTTGACTCAAATGTAAGGTTACAATTGGTCCAATAAATATTTCATTCTCTGATGACTATAGTTCCTCTAAGAAGATAAAGGAATAATAGTTAGTTGTTTAAGACCCAGGGAATGAACTAGATGTAACTAGAAAGCCAAAGACTACAGACTGTCTACCTTTTTGTCCAGCTCCTGTTCAACACACTTCCTGCCCAGTCTAGGGAGGATGGGATAAGCACGGTATTGGCCTCAAATATTCAAGAACTGACACGTAAAAAAAAAAAAAAAAAAGCAATAGACATGAATCCTGCAAATATCAGTAGAAAGAACTATTAGTAGGAAATCACTAGAGTAATTGACAGCTAATTATGCAATTCATTTTCATTCCTAAAGAAAGGGTTTAATTAAAGAAAAATAAAAACAATTTTTAAGCCACAAGAAGTTTCTTTTAAAACCCTCACTACAAAGCAGTTTCCTAATCTTCCTTTACAACACATTCTCCCCTCTCTCTACGCAATTATAACATCTAATTTTACATTTTTGGTTGCTATAAATTTTAGACTGTTCTTTTTATATTTTTTCCCTGTAGGGATAGGCAACACTTAATAAAATCTCTTTTCAAATAATTTCACTATAATTTCAACTTTCTCTCCTTTGTTCTACTATAACTCTGTTTCTCTGGCATTTTTCATCCAACCCATTTCCTAGATATTTGATTATTTTTCCATTTTTCTACTGGAAGAGCCCTATTCAAATAGTTTTAGGCACATTCCATTTGCACTAGCATCTAACCGAGAACAGAGTACACACATACGTCCTGGAAGTTCTTCCTTTAACTAACAACTTACTAGATTCAAGACTTTTGTTGAAATCATGTTGAAATGTAAAAACGGACTTCTTTCAAATTAGAGCTATAATAACCATAAACTAAACTTTAAAAACAGGGGGAAAAAATATTTTGCTTGTGAACTCTATGTAGACTCAAAAGAAAAAAAAAAAAAAGCTCAGGTGGTGTTTTTACTTTGAAAATTGTTTTAATATTGCCCGACTTTATTTTTGCTTTCACAGTTAAAGAAAAAAAAGTTTTATTCCTTTAATCTCTCCAGAGCATGAAGCGAAGAGGCATTCTCAAATTGTGTCTTTCTAAAAGGGGCTCTTTGATCAGGTGAAAGAACATACCAACAGAAGCCTTGGAGACAGAAGCCTGGGACCTTGCCCTGATTCTGCCACTTAGGAGATCAGTGACCTTGGGTAAGATCCCTTAATATCCACAGTTTATGCATCCATAAAATGGAGTGACTGTACCTGCCCTCCCTTCCTCACTGAGTAGCTGTAAGGACCAAGCAGAATACTACACTGGGAAATTAAACACCAACACACTGTACAAGCATAAGCAATAATTACTACCTGCTTGACAGGCTCATTGAAAAAAAATCCAAGATTAAATGCTCTACAGCATCATTCGCAAGAGCCCAAATGGGAAACAGTCCAAATGTCCACTGACAGATGAATGAATAAAGAATTGTGGTCTATGCATACAATGAAGTGTCAGCCTTAAAAAGAAGGAAACTCTGTCATATGGGACAATATGGATGAACCTTAAGGATGAAACTCTGAGCGAGACTAGGAAGTCGCAAAAAGACAAATACTGTATGAGCTTACCTACGTGACGTAGCTAGAGCAGTCAAAATCAAGGAAATAGAAATCAGAATGGTGGTTGCCAGGGGTTGGAGGGGGAGTTGTTTAGATGGGTATAGCGTTTTAGTTTTGCAAGATGCAAAAGTTCTAGAGATCTGTTGCACAACGTCAAATATTTAATACTACCAAACTGTGCAGTAACTTAAAAATGGCTACGAGGGTAAAAAAAATAAAAAATAAAAAACCTGCAGTGTGGTTATTTCAAGATAAATTGAGAATTAAGTGAGATCTAAAACAAAATTAAACCAAAATAACAGCCTTTGTTGGACCCCTCAGTTAGCAACCATCCTGCTAACCTCAGAGAGAAGCACTTGCTGATTAGCACAGGCTCTGTCTCCAGAGAGACGCTGGTGTGACAGTGGGGACATCTATAATCCAAACTGCCCTTCTCTGTTGCCAGCCATCCCCACCCCAGCACTCCTGGGGCCCACCTGTTCACCACTGGACCGAGAGCTTCTTAAGGGAGAAACCACATCTAATCCATCTTTGGTTTCCCCTCCTGGAACGCCTAGCTCAAAAGCATAATACCACTCGTCAGATGTTTGCTCATTAAATAAGTTCTACTTTTTTCCAGTTTTCAACATCTTTTGTTTAGTCATTAGTGGGGCAAAAGCTCAGAAGAACAAAGAGAGAGAGGGGGGTTGATTATTTTAAGCTCTGCATCAAAGTCTTTGTGTCACTCCCGGTTCATATCATCTGGCAGAGAAAAAGGAAGGGAAGAATCATGTGTTTATAGCTGTGTTTACAATGACACAACAAAGATATTCAGTTATAGTGCCCTAAGCAAAAAAAAAGGCTTGAGCTGCAAAGTTTATAAGAATCCTTCCCCAATCCATTTATGGTTTTGAAATAGCCAGAAGTCTGTATTTATGTTAACAGTCCTTATAAGGGCTCTTAAATAAGAGCGCAGTTTTAAATGTGGGCAAACCTCAGCCTTGTAGAACTTCCATTAATAAAAACTATAAATCCATGTAAATGAACATTGAATTGGATAGAGTATCAGGTTGTTTTTAAAACATACGAGTCTTACCCATAAGAGAGTTAAAACTAGCTTAATAGGTAGTGTGCCAAGATAAATATAACCATGAAGGGAGAGAGAGACGTGTGTAATTTATTCCTAAAATATTCAGGTGTTACTCAGAAAACAGCCTGTGAGAAGAGTGAGTAAGTTAAGTCGCTCTTGATAACCAAGGCAGGGACCCATACCTATGTGACTAAGAAGCACAGTGCACCGTTCAAAGTCAGGATGCAGGGCACGTGCCTTGCTCACGGGGACAGATGGGGATGCAGTGAGACCTGCTGCAGTGATCACTTCCAGCTCAAGTGGGGGTGTGATGCCACTCACACGCCTCTCAGGCCTACAGCCACCAATCTGTCTTATGGCCCTCACCAGCAGGTGACAACGCTTACAGTGACCATATAATACAGCATATGGCAACTATTTGTAACTAAAGAGGTAACAAAGACCTGGGTTTGATAACTCCCCACACAGACTCCTCATTACACCCTAAACTCCCGGATGAAACTGTGCATTCCAGCTGCCTGTGCCACCCCGAGAGGCCTGGGGTAGGAGAAGACAGGTCCAAGCCCCCTGTGCTAGAAATGTACCAGCTTGATTATCATCAGACCCTAGGAAGTGGGCATCAGTGTCCTTGTACATATGACAAAATCAAGCCTTGTGTGTAATTTATCAAAATGTCAGGCAGCTACTCCATGGCAGAGATGGAATCCAAAGCCAGGTTTTTGATCCGGTAGTTGCAACAGAGACCACATGGCCCTACACAACCTGAAATATTTTCCCACCTGATCCTTTATAGAAAAAAAAAAAAAATTGCCGACGCATGGGTTAAGTCTTCAAGCTTGGGAGGATGGAGGTAATGTGGAAAGAAATAGAAAATACAGAGGAGGAGAGGTTTGAAGGGAAAGATGGGGAGCTCGCTTTGAAACGGTCGTGGAAACAACCCAAGGGCCCGTCAATTCATGAGTGGATTATTAAATTTTGATATATGTTTACAATGTAATATTACTCAATTTTAAGAAACGACAGTGAGCTAGAACCGATTATATTATCCTGGATTAAGCTTAAACTCATTATTCAAAGTGAGGTGACACAAGACCGGAAGAATGGACCCCACATGTACTTGCCATCAAATTGGTACTGACTGATTAACGCTATGGTG